>CAEFZY010059817.1:0-38338 GCA_903066815.1 Brachyrhaphis roseni | reverse complement strand
ATTGTATTTTTATTGCCTTTCAAGATGACATGTCTGTTCTTGGTGTTGGATTTTATCAAATAAATTTCCCTCAAAAATGCGACTTATACTCCAGTGCGACTTATATATGGATTTTTCTTCTTTATTATGCATTTTACGGCTGGCGCGATTTATACTCCGCGGTAAATAAAAAATAAAATAGCCTATATCAATATTTTTGATGTTGATAGAAAGTGCCATCTTTCAATTATACATTTAAAGCATTAAGAATAGGCTACAGTCATATACATTTGTGAGGTGAGTTATTTCAAATACCAGCTTGCACAGAAATGTAGACCTGAATCTGTTGAGCTTAACTGTAGAAGTCACTTAATGCACCTCCATTTGTAAAAAAAAAAAATCTTCAGCTGTCACCGAATGTGGCAACCACAAATAAAAGTGCAATTTGGCACATTATCAGTCTGAGACCAATGCTTGTGTTTGTGTATATCTGTTCCTCGTGTGTGCATGCAAGTGTGCAGTATGTCTGAAGTCGGCTGTCCGGATGTACTCCAGAGATCAAAGGCTTCTTTGGGAATGCGCTCTGAATCTCAGGGGATTAGCAGCTGAGATTGTGCTTTGTTTCCCCAAATATATGCTCAGTTTGGAGCAACGGATAGCTGTTGATCAAAGTGTCTCCCTAGCTAAAGGGTTTTGTTGCACACTGAGGGTGATGTTTATTTCAAAACCCCTAAAGAATAGATATATTCTGAAGATGTTTGCATTCATTTGGCTGGACTGGATTTTTATTTTATATAATATATTCCTTTGTTGAGTGGAGACAGTGGGTTAAAGGAAGAGAAAGGGAAGGAAAGTGTAAAACGTTTAATCCAATAGATTTGCTGTTATTTCAGTCAGTATGCCAAAGGGAATTCATACTCCTCAAGCTTTCTATTTTCTGCCACATTTTAACCACATAGTCCAAGGTGTTTTATTTGATTGATCAACAAAAAGTAGTGCAAAATTGTGAACTGGAAGGAAAATATCTGTTTTTCATAGAAAGATTTGAAAAGTCAGCTTTTAATTTGAGTTGGACCAAATGTGTGAACAAATGTGTTAAGAGCTAATAGATATGGATTTAAAAAATCTGGCCTTTATGCAGTAGTAGCAGCATCATGTTGTGTGAATGATTTTCTTAGGACTCACTTTACAGTAGAACAGTCAAACAAAAACATACAGCCAGAGCTACAAGGTAACAGCTTAGATCAAAGCATACTGATGTGTTAGAACGGCCCAGTCAAAGACCAGACTTATGTCCAATTGAGAATCCAGAGCAGGTCTTAAAAACGGCTAATCACAAACTCTTTCTATGGAGACTAACAAAGCTTTAGCTATGTAGCAATGACGAACGGGCAATTACATTTTCTCTTGATGTTCAAAGCTTGTAGAATCAAACGACTTTCAACTGTAAATGCAGCAAAAGGTTATTCAGCAATGTTTTACTCAGAGAGACTAAATGCAAGTGCACACCAAACTTTACAGACTTTTCTTCCTATGCACTATGCACTACATTGTGTAAAAATACTTGGCAATTTGTGGTTGTAACATGACAAAATGTCAAAAAGGTGCAGCAAGGGATCTTCCCAGTTAAGCAAGGCAATGCAGATCAGAAAGACTTTTTGGACCTAGAATACCTTTGACACAAAACAAAAAGGCAACACATCCATTTCCAACTGGCTCTTTGCATCAGTGGGAGGGGGCCTAAGCCTTCATTTCAGTTTCAAAAGCTTTCTTAGCTGCCAGAGATATTTATTGGCTCCAGATCTCATTGGTTGTGATGATAACATAAAAAAATGCTGATTTTTGCTCCCTTTTGATATGATATTATAGGCTCCATAATAAGGACAATGACTGCTTGCAGTCTGTTGGTAACATCATAGTCTCTTTGTTATTTCATCTATAAAATTCATCATCCGCTTCCAGCTTTCAAGCAATCTTTGCTTACCATTGAGAGATGTGTTTAGCACTCTGAAAAGTTTTATGTTTAAACACTGTTAACATAGTGTAAGGAGGAAAATAATCAGTCTTTAATATGTTTTCTTTTAGTAGATGCATTAAATGCTTCGTATAGGTATGTCTTCTATTCTTTGTACTCAGACCTTCAGATATGTATAAGATTTCCTCAAATAATAGCACACAGATGCATCAGCGTGAGCTTAGGAGGTCGTATTACAAGGAGGGAGAGGGTTTTGTTTGTGTGGGTCTGGGAGTCACTCTAGGTTAGCGGGGCCCTTATGGCAGTTCTGGGCTTTCTTTGGGAGTGCAGTGCTCATTTTAATTAACCACATAAATGGCTCTGTTGAAGTGGATTTTTAAGTGTTTAAATCCTGAATAATTCTCTGCTGTTTGTTTATCTGGCTCCCCTGTGGACCGCGCTCAGGCCCATACGGTAAGTGCTGAATAATTGGGCCGAGAACTCAAAAGTGGCTCTCAGATGTGACGAGATGGGCATCTGCATAAAACTGCTATCAAGCTCTCATGAGACTGAGCACATGCAGAGGAGCATGCATGCACAATGAAATCTAGAGGCAGGCCCAAATCTGAATCTGCACATTACCCGTGTGTTTATCCTAATATGTGAATCCATTTATCACTGCTAACCGAGTCCCAGCATGGATCCTCTCCTTTTGTTTGTTTTACTAACAGGATCTAGGGAAATGCCAGTGATGTGCGCTCCACAGTTTCCATGAGCCCTGGTGTATTCGTCCTCCTTGTGAATACTTTAGTGACCGGGGCTTTGAGGCCACCTGAGGCGGCGGAATGGAGGAAGTAAATTTAGGTAAACAGATGTTGGAGAGCATTGTGCCTCTCCCTGACAGAGGTTCCAGTCCGTTTTAGCTCTTCCTGTGGCGCCAAGCTTGGAGGAGGTCTGGATTGTCTTATACGGGATGTTTTTAGTTGAAGGGAAATTAAACAGAAGATTGGCCCTTCTAAAAGGAAAGCTGTCTGTCCCTGGTGGGTTTACACTCCAGAGCACCTCACTCTCTAGATGAGGTAGAGAGTCCACTGCTCCTGAAAGGATTCTGAGTCAAACTATCAAACTCACCAAAAAATTAAAACTTAACTACAAATCCAGGTCTTAAGTGGGGCTGGACAATAAATCTATAATAATGCATATTGATCAATCTGATCAATATCAATAGATAAAATATATGAACGAATATTTAATAAGTTTACTTAAGTCAGATCCAGAACTGCACAGTATTATGGGAGATGTAGACAGAGGAAAGGCTTTACCCACTCAACCTCTCACTACCAGGTAAGCAAGGTTGGTGGCATCAACTATCTCAGTCACTCTTTGGTTACCTAGCAACAACGTGTTACCTTACCTGCCTCATAACTGCTTAAAAATAACAAAAACAATAGTGTGGAATGAAAACGGTAGGTAAAAATGGAAAGGTCATGCCGCCACTTTGGTAGTATTTTAGATATTTAAAACAAAAAACTCGTCAGTAATTATCAATATCGACTGCAAGAGAACGCTTATATCATGATAGGTTTTCCAGTCTTATCGTTCAGCCATAGTCTTAAGACAGATTTTAATTTTTACTGTTTTGGGATCTAACGGACTTTTAAAAATGGTTGAAACCCCAAAAACGTTCACAGTCCTTTCTGAAGATTTTGAGTGTAGGTTTGCTTCTGGAACTTTTCTTAAATATCTAAAATTAAAAGCAGAAATTTTCTTCCCTCTCTGCTTCACACAAGGAATGTGACATAGTAGCCCATGTCCTGGATACGTCTGTGTGTGGTGGCTTTTAAAGCACTGACTCCAGCTTTTGGTCACATCTCGAGAGTCTCCACAAACCTTTCAATGGCCATTGCTGCATAACCTACTCAAGGTTTGGTTTATCCCTATTGCTTATGCTTTTTTTCTGTAGCAGTTTTCCTTCCATTCAACTTTCCAATGACAGGCTTGGAAACGACACAGTTAGCATCACGTGTAAACAGCTTTCAAATTGCTAATTAGGAGGGATAAAATGACCACATTTGTATTAAAAATCCTTTTTTTATGTGTCTTTAGATGTAATATTCAAATTTTTTGTGAAATTGGATTTTGTGTAAGCCATATTCATCAGAATTATCAGCAATACATGTTTTAATTATTTCACTGTATGTAAGTAAAATATATGAACTTAGCTTTAAGTACTTTCCAGCGATCTTTTAATTGATTGAGATGCACCTGTAAGTCTGTTTTAGCTTTCATATCGTCAAACTGCTGTCTGCAACTGTGGATGCTCCATGTTCGTTATGGTGAACATTGATTCAAGCCACTAATTTCAGTCAGCTATGAATAGAAACGCATATCTGGCACCCACACACTTGTATATAGAAGTTGATATATCTATTTCTGCTGCTGTGTTTACTTGCTAAGTTAAAACACTCTCTGTAATTACATAGATTTTAAATCTACAGTTTAAAGGTCAGATGTGAGGGATGTTTTGAGGTGGTGGCTTGTGGCTGGCAGACCGTCTGCTCCAAACATGGTGTGTGTCAGTGCATGACGGTGTGTGTCTGTGTGTGTGTGCACAGGCAGTAAAGAAGAATGTGGCCACCTTGGTGTGTAGGTTAGTCCCATCTGGCTAGCATGAACACTTCAGAGATTTCATAACTGCTACCTACCACAGTGAGCTCTCCAATCTTAATTCTAGTGACAGGGTCTAGCTGCAGCCTTTGTGTAAACTTTACTGTGAACTGTCATCTGGAGCATTTGTAGAACATCTGATTATATCAGTCAGACTTTCTGATCCTCTATTGCTTCTCTATTTGAAGGTCTTATAGTCTTGGTAGTAATTAGTATGAACTAAGACTTAAAAACTTATATTTTGACCATTTTAGCTAGATGCCTAATGTGTCATTAGACAAAAAGTGGAAAAGAGATGCCTGTAACTTTGTAATCAGGTGTCTTCCTTTAAAATGGAAAGTTATTGTAGGAAAATCTTAGTTAACCAACAATTGTAACTATATTCACAGAAGCCCTTTTAGGCAAACTTATGATTCATGGCCTGGCAAATCAAAGAGGTCTGTTATCTAATTTGGTTTTGGTAGAAGGTGCCAGTCACTTTCTTGATGCCCTTGAGATACTTTTCCTTGCTTATGTTCATCTGACCTCTTACACCATTTGAATCATTTTCCTGATCCCACCAAGAAAAACTGAGAAAGAACATGGAGAGCTTTAACTGATCACCCACAACAACCAGATGTTTTTTAGAATCATACTCCATGATGTCTACACTCTAAAACTTGAACTTTTGGACTTCAAATCTGTTCTGTTTTTGTTGGATTTGTGACACACACCTGGACTGCAAAATTATGGTTTGTACAGCCAACTTACTTCCATCAGCGAGTCATGATTCTTTTGTAATTGCCATACTAGCGACACTTTTTTAGGCAGATAAGATGAGCTTTCATGCAGTACGGTAAATACACAGAGCCATAATGTTTCATTGTTGTTAAGTAATGAGATTACTATATTGGATGCTATTAACCCACATTTTGGGTTAAATGCATTTGCTCACTCCTCTCTTTCGTAGTTGTCATCACAATATCCTTTGTATGCTAATCTCTAATTGGCATACAAAGCATGAATGCATTTCTAGTCAGCTACTAGATGTATCTTGATTAGTACGATTGTACAGACAGAAAGGCTTGTGCAACTATCCAATTTTGTAAGTTGTAGATCTAGAAACACGTTTTGCATTATTTTTGTCAATGATATTAAAGGACCATTCAACAGAGGGTGTTTTTCGGAGTAACCATTACACTGGTCACCACCTGCTTGCAGGCACATTGTACATTTGAAGTAAAGTAGGTGCATATTTTATTAAGACTTATTCAAAGTTAGTTAATAATGTATCAGAAACCTACAGTGGAAAACAAAGAGTTGAGTTGGCACACAGCGGCTAGGGGCCTTTAGACTTTTGATCTCAAAGGTTCCCTTTTCACCTCTGCTGATATAGAGCTTTGATAAAATGTGTAATAAATCTTAACTGCTGTGGTTACATATTTTTCAAAGGCTAATAAAGGCTATTACATTAACTAACAGGTAGGGCTTAGCGCCTCAGGGGTTTCCAGAGCTATAAAAGCATTTTTGTTGCAGGTGTAAAAGTTTTGTAAATGGGCCATTAAAGTGTTGGCTAACTTCACACATAGAACACAAAAAAGCAAAAAGGGAGTTGCTTCAAATCAGCATGTTTCTGAAACAGACAGATGAGAGCTTTAAATCTCTGTTAATATTCCATGGAGCTTTTCAGGAGGCAGCCTTTGATGTGGGTGAGGTAATGTGACCAGGAGTGTTTGCAGTGTAAATTCAACGTGGAGAAATGATTAGGGGCTGTGCACAATCATTCTGCAAAATGAAGGCATCCAGTATCAGCTCATGTTCATTTTGACAAAACAAAAACAATCAATTAGGAGAAAACAGCTCATGCCTTCTAAGTCTCTTTTATGGCAATAACCCAAGCTTAATTTAATTCTTGCGGCAATATGACTGGATGCGTTGCAGAGATGACTTCAACAAGAACAACACAGTAGCGAAAAAGACTTTTTGCTAATAATACCCCATCTGGTAGGAGAAGGAAAGTGTCTAAACTACATACTAAAGGATTGGGCAGTTTAAAATCTGCTAACGATGTTTTTACAAAGACAATTTATTAGATTTTTTTTTTATTTGACACCAACATGTGTTTAACCTATTTCTAACTTTTTTAAAAAAATAAATCCACATCTAGACTTTTAGTGAGGCACATATCACGGTGTATTAATTTTAAAATTATGCTTGCAGTCAATAAAGGTTCTATTCCAAACCCTTTATAGCAGATTTTCCATGTTGATTTAAATGTTCCGAAAAAGATTCAAGATGTTAAATAATCGTGTTAAATAAAAGTATGTCCAACATACGTATATATACAAAGTAGCTTCAAAGATCAAAGTTTGACTCTCATGAGTCAAACTAAAAAAACGTGTTCATGGTGTTCATGATTTAGCCATAAGAAATAGAGGAGATGAAAATATCACACATCAGAGAGTTTGAAAGTAAAAGCTGCTGCTGACCAAGATGAACTCAACAGCCTTTCTCACTTTTACCAAAAAATATCTTGATGATTTTTTTTGATGATCCCAATTTCAAGATTTTTGAAAATATTCAATGGATCGATGAGACAAAAGTGGATGGCTTTGGAAGTTGTGGGCACCGTTACATCTGGTATCTTGCATTTCACAGAAAGAACATCATGCTTGCAGTCAAACAAAAGGATAGGAATGTGATGTTATGCAACACCTGCATGTATACCACTGAATGACTCCAGAAAGGGAAAAAGGTTTTTGGAGAGGTCTGATTGAGAAGCTGTATCATGACCCTAAATGGGCTGTTCATCATCAAAATCCCTCCCAAGCTGCTGAGTTAAAACAATTCCTCAAATTAGAGCGAGTCAAACTCTTCTTCACCAATTTAAAAGACTCGTCCATAGTTGTTTCAAATTCTCAATGGGAATCTTTGCCACTGAGAGTGGTACTTAGGTTTAAGGGACATTTACTTTTCACATAGGGCAGCATTGGTTTGAATAGCTTTTAATCATTAATATAAACCTCTTCTGGTGTTTACTTAGGCTATCTTAGAGTGGCATTAAAATCTGTTTAATGATCTGAAATATGTAAATGCGACAAAAAGGCTGAAACAGAAGGAATCTGAGGGAGCAAATGCTTTTTTTACCTTTATAAATTCTATAAGATAATATGATTGCATGCATCTGTATTTGTGTGTGTGCGTATGCAGGGGTGTGTGGGGGTGTGTGTGTGTGTGTGTGTGAGGCCTTACCTTAACAGGATAAGGCCTCAGGCATGTGTGGGACTCCTCAGACCCTTTTAGCTTTGTGTGTTGCTGACCATGTACGCTTTAATCATGGAGCTGCTTACTCCAACCTGCCTGGTGATGGATCCCAACTCCATGGCTATAATTTCCTTCCTGGGGTGCAGGAAGAGAGGCGAGTGTGACGTGACTGAAGGGTGTCAGGCATGGGGCCACCAAGTCTGGAAGGAAAATGTCCCTCTTTGAAGTTGCAACATCAAATCGTAATGTTGGATCTTATTATTGGAAGGAAATTGGATAGGTCTATTAATAACCTACTTGTTTTTCTATTTAGTTTAATTATGGTACCTTATGATGGAACAGCAAACAACAAGATATTTGAGTGGGAATTTAATCACCTAATTTTGGCACAGTACTGCAAGTTGCTTAACAATAAAATGATCTATCTTATGTTTTGATCAACTGAAAGGTGTTAAAGACTCAACATCAAAAGATTTGCAATATTTGACCTCTGGAAAGGCTTTGAATTTCTTATCAAAGGCATAAAATTAAACTTTGTAACAGAAAAGATAAAATAAACTTTTACCCCGCAGACTATACATGATATGGCTGTTGTGCATTTGACCAGTTTGTTGTACAATTTTGAGCAGATGTAATGTAATACCTTGCCTCACTGGATCACAAGATAATAAGGCTGAAAAAAAAAATCTCGATTCATATTATGTTGCTGAAGAGAAATGCATAAAGATCGACTTATCATGGCTGCCACTGTGAAGGTGTTGTCTGAAAATCATCCCAATCTCCTGTTCCACTATGTCTCGCGTCAGCTTTACTACGCTATATGATTATCTGAGATCTTTATTTCATGTGTGAAAACGATCCCTTTTGAAGCTTTACTCAGAGGCAGTGCGTTGCTTCACCACCTCGCGTCAACACCTTCTATCTTGGCTCCATCTCTGGGCGTCATGTTTTACTGTTACGTGGCACTTTGAGTGAGGCTGTTTAATGTTGCTGGAAGGTGAGGAGTGCTCCAGCTTAAAGAAGTGGGAGAACAGCCTGGAGCCAGGTCTAAACTGCTGCTTGATGATATCTCTTGGTGCTTTTTTCCCCCCTCTCTCCTTGAGCTACATCAGTACTCTTACTATACTTTGCAGGATGGGCACTACTCCAGATTCCAAGGGTCGTGTTCCTTTGAAATTATCACTGGTGAATAAGTTTACTCACTTCCTCTCTTGAGGAGTTTTGTGAGGTATAGCAAACCTATAATCTAATTTATAGCTGTAAGCATAATAAGAGGTAATTTATGTTGCTTTATAGATTTGTGTGCACTTCAACCATACAAAAATCCCCATGCAATACAACTGTCAATCTATTAATCAAACAGAATCAATCAAAGTCATTATATTTGCTAGGTGCAGAAGATTATTAGGCTCAGAACAAACACACTGACAGCTTCAGTCTACATGGAAGACCATATATCATCCTTTTTCAAAATTTCTTTTCACTATGTTCAGACTTGTACCTTCCAGTGGTCATAAAAAAGCACCACCAAATTAATAAAAAGTTATAACATTATTTTTGGCATACCAGACTCGTCATCAATTCATTACACATTGGCCACCCAAGACAAAAGTGCTCAAAGTCTCCAACTTAAATTTGTGTTTATAAAAGGAAGAATTTATCATTTATGTAGTGAGGAAAATAAAGTTATCAAAATGTTAAATAGCGGTAACTTGGAGACATAGCAAACAAACACCCTATAGAGGGATTTAAAGGCGTTCTGTTATCAGCCTGTCTGAAATTCCCTGCATGTGGCAAAACCTGTAATTTCGACGTAATTTATGGTAGCTATGCTACAGTTCTGACCAGCGTTTTTCCTCTCATGTGCATAGTCATACGTCAGCATGTTGCTCATAATAACCCCTCATAAAAATTTATTTTATGTTAGCAAGCAATACAGTGGTGGTTTTAACTTCACCTTTTCACACATGATCAGTTTGGTTTTACTCGTGAGGGTTTAGCTTAGGAATAATGTATATGTCGTTATGTTATTCTAAGCACAGTGTCACACCACCAAAATATTTTAAGTTCAGCTAGAGCACAGGTTCTTTGGCTCAAACACTGAAAAAGAAACATTTTAAAATATACTGACAACTAATGCTATAAATAATCTCCAGTTTACAGATTACAATAATAAATTTATTGTTTGGAGAGAAAAATAATCTGTAGATTACACAATCTTTGGACATTAGCAGGTGTTTTGTACTGACAGAAGACAAAAAAAAGAATAAAAAGTGCTGGAAAAGCATTTTTTAACAAGTGAAACTTTATGCTCATAAACAAACTCTGAGGTCAGATGCTTTGGTGATACTCAAAATCTGAGGTGTAGCATAAACTGTGTTGCGTCTTCTTTCCTCAGTTTAGTTTCCTCCTAAATCCTGTTCTTGTTCTGTGGTTCTAAATGATGATGACACATACTTTCACAGACATGATTCTGGTGTATCAAGCTGCACAAATGCATGTTTTTGAATTTCATGTTTATCAGGTAATTTTTCAGATGTTATGTTACTGGATGGGATGCAGAACCAGCTTGAAAATTATTTTATTTTTAGTTTCAACCTCTTTAACACTGTTTTTTTTTCCTTTTGTTTTTGTGAATGTCAGCAACCCGAGCAACAACAACATGTTTTTTCGCAGCAATTTCCCAATTTTCCCTGTTTAATATCTGGCCTGTTTGACATAATTTCTGTTCATCTTTAACCATTGCTCTGACCATTGGCATCCCAAAGGTGTATTCCTCCACCGGGTGGAGAACAGGGCAGGAGGCACCAGGCTGCAGCCTTAATGAGATTTTTCCTGGGTTTTTGATGGAGTGCCAGTAGTGCTGCCATTGCTCCGGAGGCCTGCCTCCACTGAGCCCTGGCGAGCGATCAGGGGGAGCTGTCGTCGGCCGCATAAATTGTCAGACTGTGTGGTGGGTCATGGAGGCAGACGGCATAGAGACTGAGAGGCCTTGTGGGACTTTCCCACAATCACACGCAAGTACTTATTACTTGCACTTTAATGTACCCTTTTGCTTCAGTGACAGCCTCAGAGAAAAAACTTGGCCCAGTGGAACCGTGTCTGCCAACACAAGTAAGGCAGAGCAAGAAAGACGCTAGAAGCAACTTTGTGTCCAAACTTACCAAGTCTGTTTCCTCCCAGCATGTGCTTGCTGTCTGGCTCACGTTCTGTTTTACTCTTGGTCCATACTAAGTGCAGCTTCTCTTTTACACAGAGCAGTCCTGTTCAGCTGTTTTTGTTCTGGATGAACTGAGAAGAGTGTTTTTCTGATTTATCTTTACACTAGTTATTGTTCGCAAACTCAAGACTATGCTGTTTTTACCATAAGCTTAAAGTGCATATTTTAAAAATATTTGGATGCATCCATGTTAAACACTTCTGATGCAAAAAAGGGTTAAGATTTTGTGAAAAAGGTAGTGCTATCACATGTTGTCATAGGTCTGCTTAAAAATAGAATCCCTAGTAAAATATGGGAAGTATTTTTTTATATTTTGTTTTTTACATATTCATTAGTAATGATTTCTCTGTATTATGTTGCAGGTGTTTTTATATAAAGTGAGCAGTGCAGTATAACATGAAAATGCCTTTAAATTATTTTCAAAGCAGACTGAAAACTTTAAACCTCAGCTCAAATATTATTGTATTCCAGCTTGTGGTTGTTAGTCATTCTTATAATTTGATGAGGGGTCAAAGTCTGACTTGGAGAAAACCAGTGTTAACTTTTGCAGTCAACTAATTTTTATTTTATTAAAAAAGGCAGTGTTTGATTGCTCACTGTGGTTAGAGATTTGTGTTTTAATATTATGCCATTGCTTAGTTATTTTCACATGGAAGTTTGTTTCTGTAAATCTGTTAAACTCTATCAAACTGTGAGTTATTTCATGTTTTATTATTACTGCTTCAGTCAAGCAAAGTCAGGATTATTTTTGATGCTGCTGTTTGTTTTGTTGTTGCTCCCTACTACGAATAATATCACAATCTCATGACTTTCTAATATAGTATCTAGCTGGATCTAGCTGGTGGAAAAATTGTCCTAGATGTAAAAATGAAAGCCACAGCTTTGAAATTTAGTTACTATCAGAAATGTTTTGATTGATTCTTCTTCTGGATTCTTTCCAGCTTATCAATGCTAAAAATTATTCATAATTTGACTTTGTTGTGACTAATATTACTGTAGGAAAAAGGAATGACCCCATCAATGACTTTAATTCAGTCAGTGTTATTACTGCAAAATTTACTCATCTGGCTTCACCAGATCCATGGAGTGGGTTATTAATGAAATATAGCTCTAGACAGCAAAGCAAACATGTTTTCAGCCCTAACGACAATAGTAAATCATGGCCTGTGAATGGCGCTGATGTACTATATTCAGTAAGGTCCAGCAATAAATCACTTCCTTTGAAAGGAATTTAGCTACTTTAAAACACACAGGGGCATTTCCTTCTTATGAGTCCCAAAAGAAGCTCTGAAAAATCTGGCTGCCATTGAAAGCAAAAGACTTCACGCTCTGCTTTCCACAGGCCATTAAACGCCATGTCTGGAAAATTGTTTTAGCTGGTCTCATGGGTAGTGAAATTTGTTAATTTGTGTCCTGAACCAACCCTGCACCTCTGACCAAAGTGCCTCATTGCTGGAGGTCTCATGGACAGATTTATTAAGTTGAAACAAAAAGTAGAAAGAACTAGACACCAAATCTTCACCAACTTCAGTTTTTCTTACCAACATTAGTCTATGTCATGCATATGCCTCTGCTGTTGTACTACTACATTTTGAGGTTTGGGTTTTCAGGGCACTGAAACTTCTGTGACCCCTGACTTTTTAAGGGTCCTACAGGAGTTTGCCACAAGCTCTTTACTCTTTCCAAAAAAAAATTAATGTCTCCTATATATCTGTGTGCAAGAATTGTGAATTGGTAGCTACATTTCAAGTCTTGCCTTAGTTTCTCAACCAGATTTAGTCTGGACGTTTTTCTTTAGGCTATTATAACACGTAATTATTATTTGGTCCAAACCATTCCCACAATGTTTCACCATATAAGAGCTGTTTAGTGCTCTTATTCATTTTTAAACTGGACTTTTCATACCTTTGTTCTGTAAAGTTTTCAATAAAGGTCAGATTTTTGGAGGACAAACCTAGCTTTAAAAAATTGAGTTAATTTGTTACAAGTCATATTTTTTGTTGTTTTACAGTAAAAGCAGGAATATTAAAAATAATCAAGGCTTATTTTTGTGCATTTTTCTGGCATTTTTGCTCTTAGGTAAGCCTCTGCAAAAGCTTGAAACACTTGAGCTAAGCCTGTCAAGTTATATCCGGATCTATGATTTTTTTTATTAATAATATTTTTATTTGGTGGTTGAAAATTATTTATTCTAGAAGAACATGTTTGTATGTGTGCATTATAGCATGTGTTTGTGCATGGAAAATTGTATTTTCTTTTGTTAATAATGACCAATGTGAATCCTGATATACCCCCAGTTTACTAACAGTAAAACTCATCCATCAACACTGATAGCAACCATCATCATGTCCCAACCTGATGTGATTATTTCTGTTGAATTGGGTGATTGTGAAAGTCAACACAGGTTATCTAGTATGCCAAAGTTTAGAAAGCTAATTGAGGTAGTTAGGAGGCTCGGCGTGGTTCACAGTTCCCATCAGAGACTGAGGGGTTTGTGACGCTGGAGATTTGCTTTACAAAATATAATTTTGTGCAAATATTGGAGTGAATTAAAAATTATTTTGAATTAAACCAGTTCCAGACTGACGCGCATATCACTGAGGCTAAAACTTCTATAAGTTAAACCAAATGCAAAGCAAGGCAGTCTATTCTACATCTGTACTTGCCTTTCAAACTGAAGCAGATAAACATTAACCATTGCTGAAATTATAATGATAAACAGTATTTATAAAGAAATAGTAATAGTATTTTAATACACTATTCACCACTTATGTTTAGGTCAGTTCTGTGTTAAAATCCTGAGAGACTCATAAAAATCTTGACTTGACATCACAAACAGGAAATACAACATCCCAGCTGCTTGTTTTGGTGCATCAGCCTTTATGTCTTCATTCAGCACTAGTTATTCTCCGACTGAGGCCACCCACAGTGCTACACTGTGGCCACCATCAAACCCAGAAGGTTATAATAATAATATCTGTCCTCCTTCCTTTCTGGATCTCATATTCTGATATGTAAACTATAATTTATACGATGACAACATCGACTTTGAACTTACATGGACATTCAAGGACACCGTTAACATAGTTAGAAATCACTTTACAAAGCTAGTGATAGAAACCTGTTTTTATTGTGTTAGTAATTATAATTTTTCAAAATATAACAACAGATGAGTATTTCATTTTGATATTAAATATTCAGTGTTTATATTTTGATAAACATAAAAAAATGCAGATAAACCTACAAGGAATCTCTTTTATTTATTGTAGTTATTGTGGTACCATGTTAGAACTTGAAGTAATTTTTATTTACATCACTGTTTGTAATACTTGTATGCAAATAGATACAGTGATTGTTGATTAGGGAATACATTTTTTATTTTTTTATACTCAGATGCAGTAAAATTTACATAATCTAGTAAAAAGTATGTAAGCCTTTTGAACTTTTACATTTTGCCTTATGTAACAACTAGAATTTTAAAAATATTTTTGGGTGATTTTATGTGTTAAATAAACAGTCTCCTTTGTATTTGGCCTGCATTCAACAAATGTGTGCTGGAAAAATAATACTTCAAATCAGCCTAAACAAGCCATGGTGGCAGCATCATGCTACCAGGATTCTTGATCTGTGATACAAGTTTAGCATTGCTGTTGACAAGGAATCCAATCCGAGCAAGAATGGGCAGAAATTCAGTCTTTTGTGTGCAAAATGCTTTATTTGCAGCAAAATGTATTTATTTCCAGCAAAATGTGTTTAATGCATGGAAGTATTGCAAATACATGCTTAGGCATTGTTGTTTAACCAGCGATCTGAATCTAGGACTAGCAGACTGATTGTTTACATTAGAAATGTTGCTAGTAGATCTTTGCCTGCGTGTGAATGTTTTGTGGTTGTCAGTATGAGAGTAATGGTTTTCCAGCCAAATGACTGTAGCATCACACGGATACTGGAGCCAGATATTTTCCACAGCTAAGCCTGTGGATCACATGTCCCTCCAGTCTCTGTGGTATGCACCAACAGGCATGGTGTCCCAAGTAAGGATAAAAGCAACCCGCCTGGACATATCCCTCGATTATGATAGTGACCCACAGAAATAGCTCTACTACCGGACCTCTCGCTCAGAGTCCAGTACTGTCAGAGACTGTGATTTAGATGCTTGTTTCGTAATCTGAAATCTAACTGCCAATCTCGTGCTCATTTTGCTGGAGTCCTGCAATTACTGTGCCTTTAAACTTTCCACTTCTGTTTAAGCTCAGCGTGCAGCTGTCAAACTTTGTTCATATATAGATATGCAAAAGCTGTAATTTAAATGCTGGCATTTTGTTGGTGATGTAAGGGCAACTTTTTGAGAAGGCTGATCTTTGCTCTTTGTTTGACATATGTAATGACTTCTTTTACATGAGTGCAAAACAGTGATTTTGTATATCTTGTTTTTATTCTGTCTCTGTAGGATTCATTGGTTGATGCGTGTGGTGAGGGGATCATTGATGAACACTATCGTTTAGAAGGTAAGCATGATTTTCATGTAAAACACCAACCCATTTTGTTGATTTTGCTTCAGTTTGCACTTTTATTTATATATGTTCATTAGTTTTTGGTTAGCAAATTACAGCAAAGCAAACATCAATATAACATTTCACCAAAGCAAATGTTTTCGCCCCTTTTCTCTCCTGAAAGCAAACTGAAAATAGAACAAGTTAATAAACAAATGAGCAAGTAACATGGTATCAATTTTGACTTTAATTCAGTTTTATTCATTTCTGTTGTTGATTAAGTTGAATTAGTCTGTCATCCGTTTTCCCCATCCACTCTCTAATGTCCCCTTTTAAACTCTCATGTTGCCTTCTTCTCAAACGCCCCCATCACTTCTTATCTGCCACTCTTCAGCTGCTGTAGGCAGAGTGCTTCAGTTCCTCCATCTTTTTCTCTGACGTGATCCTGGATTAAGTGCTCTGGGAGGAGAAAGTCTCCCTCCCATTTAAAGACAGTGCTGGACATGAGGTGCAGGCTGATATCTACCATTTAACGAGGCCGGCCCAGAATTTGGAAGAAAAGCAAAATAAATTTTGGCTTTGTTTTAGCTCAGCTTCCCTGGGTTGTACCAGAAAGAGGAGAGATAATGTGTCTTGGTCAAAACTGTCCTCCCCTGAAGACAGATGTTGTTAATTAGACTACACTGCTCTGTTCATCCCATGAGATTAACAGGCAAAGTGAAAATCTGGGAACTTTCCTGTCTTTCTAAAAGTCTCAATCAATCAATCAACCACACCTAGATGCCTGTAACCAGCCTTTAATCTCCATTGACTTCTTACATAACAAATAATGGTTAACACATACAGGGAACTATGAAGAACTCCTGCATGATTTACAGATAATTCAGTGATATTACAAAGTAGAGCAAATAAAAAAAAAACGACTACAGAGGAAATACAGAAATCCAGCACAAAAGAATATCAAGGGGAGATGAAAGACTTCCTTCTTTAAGACAGAAAGAAGTATCGGAGAAAGTTTTTATGGGGATTAAAAGAGAACTTTTCTGCTAAAATTGCAAAGGAAATGAGATGAAATCCGAGATGAAAGAACCCAAAGGATATGTTGCAAAATTACTACCTGGATTCATATGCAAGAGCACAAACAGCCTTTGAAGAACCTCAGTGATTGAAATAAAAGTTATATTTTGAAAGAAGTTCTTCAAATGCTGGACATTTTTGTAGTAATTTACCACCGTCGGTGTTTATGAGACGCAGTTATGTCTAACAAGGCATTTCAGATCAGCCGACTCCTCATGGTACGTGGCAGCTCTCCCAACCTGCCATGGTTTGCATGCGTGTGAAAAATAGTGCTGCACGTGTGTAGAAAGCGCGGCGGGTGCCAGCCTCTGCTGTTTTCGTCTCGCCCCTCGGATCTGATGTGCGGCCAATTCCTTGGCTGCAGTTTCACTTGTAAGGAGCCGGTTTCTGTCTGCGATGGGGAAGGGGTCAGCGAGGGAGGAGGGTGATAGCAGATTACTGTTACTCCTCCCGGAATTTCATTAGCTCCAAGATAAGTATCTCCTCGCCATATTGAGCCTGCTACTGAACAGATTTACCCTTGCACACAATGTTCTCTTTGAGCACCTCAAACGATCAGACAGCAGGACCCCAAGTGTTGCTCCTCTCCAAAAGTTGGTAAAAGCTCCCTGGGATGAAGCCTTTCATTTCTGGCATTCTCCCCCGCCCAGGTCTGCTTTGATCTTCGTTGGATCAGGAGGAAAGAAATCGGTCTGTTGTGTCTGCTCTATTGGCGAACAAACAAACAGCGTTTCAAATTTGACTTGGCTTAATTAATTAATGATTCTGTTTTACAGCTGGTCTGATCCTCTTCCAAAAGGTTTGAGAATAGAACTTCAAAGTGCGGCAGGATGAGAGGATGGGGGAGAAGGGCGTGGTCTGTGTGACTTTATGGGTGTGTGCTGCCTCTGTTTACTGTGAACGTACTGCATAGGTTTTTAATCCATGTTAAATGGAGCTGATAAAGCAGCCATGACTGAGACAAACCTACAGAAATCTGCAAGGATCGAGCATGACAATTCCTGCTTAACTGTTAGTTATGTGGACTTGTGAAGAAACCCACATATAAGTACATAAAAAAAAAGAAATACTTTCATAATTTTAAAGGGGTGTAGCTAATTTTGCTGCTTTAGCTCTGACCCAAGATCCAACCATGATAAGATCCTTGAAATACAGGAATCTTTGTAATATTTTGATCCAGCAAGATAAATAGGCATCCATGGGACATTGAACTATTCAATAGCACGCCAGTGTGATCTGTCACTTTGGACATTTTAAATCAATCCTTTGTAATGAAGAAAAACAAGGGTTGCACAAATTTATAAATTGGATTATTAACTCCCCATTCATATAATTCATTGGTTATTGAGCAAAAAATATTTTGATTTTATTTCAGACAGTGTCTTTACTGAGTCTCAAAAGGATTCATTGTTATATTAGCAATCAGAGAGACAAATATGTTAAGATTCTGGGTTCTTTCCTGACATAGTACTGTTCAAATCTTTAACTCAGTAATGTGCCTGCTGTGCATAATGTGACCATCTGATCAGTGTTTTATGACTCTGGGTCTGCCTTCCTTCAATGCTGGTTTCCAGTGACACCTCCATCATGGTAGTAATTGGCACCATCTACATTGGACTGAGTTTGTCAGGGTCATTTGCTGTCACTCTTGTTTCTTTGTTTATGCAGTTTGCTTAACTTTACTGGAAGGCAACAAACATTTAGATTTGTCATAAAACAAAGAATGAGTATATGGGAAAAAAAATTATTGCTTATTGTTAGGTATGATGGAGGATGGTGATGCTGAGGGCTTGTGTGTCATGCTTTTAAAGCCGGTTAGTTTATGACATCACAAGGTTATTGAATTACCAGGGCATTTTAAATAGAAATGTTGTAAATTCTACCTGAAACTGGAAAATTGGTAATCACTTTAAAAATGTACCTGTCTCTTTTAGGTTATAACTAATATAAATTATTGAGTCATATTAATTGATCCATTTATTATATTTGTAAGTCATTTCATTTACTCTGGAAGAATAAATGTGAATTCAGTTCTGGTAGAGGCACCTGAAGGGAGTTTCAGGCATCACATTTTTGAATCTTTGAAAGTGTTTCAGCTTGACCATATGCTGTCTCAGATCTGTTTTTCTCTGATTGCTGACATGAAAACTATTTCTGAACTGTGAGAGCCAAACTGTGCTTTGATTTCCTGCAGCCTTTGAGCGGGATCATGAATACTATAAATAACTACAAGTTCTGTGGATCTGAGCATCCCAGAAAAGCCGAAGTAATGACCTCTGATTTAGTTGTTTAGTAATGCAAAAGTCCCCGAACAGCGATTCCGCTTATAAAACACACTATTAATAAAAAAGTTGGAGAAAAAAGTCAGATTTGTGTTGTACATTTTTGCTCTACGGCAGGCTTTAAGATGTTCCACATCTTAATTTCAGCTGCCAAACGTGGAAGCATGAGCTTACAAGTAAAACTAGAAAGAGACGACATGTCCTCAAGTTAAGACTGCACCCATCGTTTTTGTCCTCAGGCTCTCCCTTTTATCTTTGTGCCCGTGCGCTCACTGCTGTGTGCGTTTGTGTGTGTTGCCGCAGTGGCTCTACCCCCGGAGAAGACAGACAGCTGCTGCGTGGAGGAGAAGATGCAGGAGAAGGACAACCGGTCTCCCGCGGGGCCACAAAAACAGCTCCAGTTTGAAGTGAGTGTCAACGCGGAGCAGGAGGTTTATCACTTCCCCCTGCGGGTAAAACTGGGCCAGTGGCAGGACTTGCTCTCACATGCGCACTTTATGAAATTGTTTCAGGAGCTGGAGTGTGCTGTGTCTGTGGAAGAGGACAACAGACAGGAGTGGACCTTTACTCTCTATGATTTTGACAACAATGGCAAAGTTACTCGAGAGGTAATATTTACTTAAAACAGCTAATTGTAGCTCTTTAAAAGGACAAGAAGTCCACCCCAATGTTTACCAGCATTCAGTTTTAGGTTTCAACCACTGCATTACAGAAGCATTTCTTTTATTTAATAAAAAATATCAATAGTCAACCTCATCTTGGAGAATAAAAACATCCATATTGTGTATTAACACTTAACCAACCCCAAATAAAACAAAGCCAGAAGAAAGTAGCATTCACTCTAGCTCATAGCCAAATTCAGTGAAGGCGCTGCTCAATGTGGCCTGCGTCTGCCGGATGGAGATCTGAGAAAACATCCAGAAAAGCATTTTTTCAAGAACAACTTGAAACGGTGAAGGGAGACTACAGCACTCCTCTGTGTGGCTGGTTGTGCAGTTTTTTGGCGCTGCCTGTGGCTCTGTGGCTCCTGAGACGGCAGACGGTGACTTGGTAGGGGAGAAAAAGCTTTGTCTTCCACTATGATGCTTTTATTAGTCACTTCACTGAAGAAAAAAGTGAAATGAGAAACACAGAAAGCATTTATTTTATTGTTTAATTTTTTTGTTTACTTGATTTATGTATGAAACCAGAATGGAGTTAGTCCCTCAACAATTTCAGAGTAGTACACTGAATATAGTTGAGTAATTTGAGTGTTTGTGGGGAAAAGGCTTAATTTTCAGAAGATTACTAGAAGTAACTTAAGTGTTAAAGCTGTTCCTTCTCAAGTAAAAGACAGAGAAAATGATAAGTTAATTTACCTTATGAATCATAAATAGTTTATAACGTTCATAACTGCTGCATAGAGGAAACACAGAATTGGTGCCAGGCCAAATAAATATGTAAAGAAAAAAAAAACTTAATCGCACACTGAAAATATTTGTAAAGTTCATCCTTGAATTTAAGATGTTTTTTTCATTTAAAATCTTTTTCAAAAAGTTTGTGATGCAAAAGATACCTAAAGATATTTCACCTTTCACCTTTTTCTTATCTTTCATGATTTCCAGCATGTGAGCATTACTTGATACAAAAAGCATTACTTGAAAACAATTAACACAAACAGATACATTTCCATGCAAAACTATTGAGACTTCTTTATTTTTTTCTAAGTTTTTGTCACGTTGCAATGACAAATTCTAACACATTTCATTCATATATTATGTGTTAGACCCACACTGATCAGCACAAGTGTGAAGTGGAAGCAAAATTATACCTGAGTTTCCTAAACAAACATCTGAATAGTGCGGTGTGCAAGTGCACTCAGATCTGCCCATGAAAAATATCCAGTGCAAACAATTGCTTTTAAGCATTATTGAAAAGTTGAAAGCAAGGTGATTATATGAAACAATCTCATATAGTTTGAACATTTCAGGGAGCTGTCCAATGCATTATGTGCAAATGGAAAGTTTATGTTACAACTGCAAGCCTACTAAAACGTGACCATCCACAACAATGTGTAGGTCAGGAAAGAAGAAGTCGAGAGACAAATGGTGAAACTGCAGAGATCCACAGCTCTGTCTACAGAAAAAACAACAGTTCCACACTCTAAAAAAATTTGGTTTATATGTCAAAAATAAAGTTATAAAAATTTCTGTTTCCAGTTTAACCCTGTTGTTTCAGTTTCACTTGCATAATTTACAACAATAGAGGGCATACATACATATATGAATAAAAATGTAGGCCAAGATTTTCAGGTTTTAATTTGTAAAATAATTTTGAGAATTAGGTGTTGTTTTCTTCCATTTTACAATTATGCTGTACCTTGTGGTTGTCTGTTATAAAAATTTCCAACAACGTCCTTCGAGGTTTGTGAAAAGTTTAACATTTTTCCAGGGCACTCTCAGATTTAGCCCCTGTTCTTTCCTACAGGACATCACCAGCCTGCTCCACACCATCTACGAGGTGGTGGACGCCTCGGTCAACCACTCTCCTGGCAACAGCAAGACTTTGCGGGTCAAGCTCTCCGTCGCTCCAGACTCAAGCCAGCGGTGGAGGAGCTGTGCTCAGGGTGCCACAGGTAAGTGTCACGTTAACTCAGTGTGGGGCAGCTGCTGTGAAAAAAGGCGACTCTGAAGTTCCGTCAGTGGATCTGTGCTGACAGCTCACTAAGAGACTTGTTTGTTGTCATGCAGAAAGGCGGTCGCTTCAGGCCTGTCAGAGCTTTGTTTCCTTGCAGTTTCTGCATCACTCCATCCCTCCCACTCAATGGGGTTCATTTTTAATGATGGGGGGTGACTCCGTAGAGAGAGAGAGAGAGAGAGCGCCCCGTCCCCTCCCTTGCCGCCTTCAAATACCCTAAAAGAAACCTTAAGGGATGTGCCAAGTCCTTTTGATAACCACAGCCATTTTTCTTTTTTCCAGTACTCCCCTTTTTTCCCCTCATCTCCCCCTCTCTTTGTCCTCCTTTCTCAGAGCTGTGGGGAAAATATAGCAGCCTTCGACGTAACTTTCCTCACTGACGACTTGGCAAACAAGTAGTCAGAGGAAAATATCTCAAAAAGTATATATTCCTGAGTGTTTGCGTCCTATTGTTTTGTTTATAAATATCTGTCAGGAGATTCAGATGGAGGAAACTTTGAAAAGATTGCCTTCATGCTAATTTCAAATCGCATCAGATCCCACATCCTAATAATACTATTGCTGAAACCAGCCTGGTTTTTGTGGTGTTCTGCTCCTTATAAGAGGCTGGGAGTTGAAAATAGAATAAATGAAGCACTGTTGTTTTTCCTTATCTATAGATCTTCAAAGTGAAACCCTAAAACAAAGGTTGCTTTCTTCTGAGTTTTGTGTGCCTGGTGTTTTGTGTGGGTGTGTGTGGCTTCTCTGCATTGCTCCCTTTGGTAATAGCCCCCTGTGTCTTTGTGCATTCTCAGACATGTCCCACTCCAGGGAGAAAAATGACAAATGCATCGATGATCTCAAGAGCGCAGACAAGAAGTCTCGAGCTCTCCTCAGGTAAACCCAGCTCCTCGTAAACTCACGTTCTGGTGCTTCTGGTGTCTTTACAATATAGTAACCTTACATCTGCATCCTTGTAAATCCAAATTTCATCAAAAAGTTTATTTTTTTGGTTTGCATCTAATTAAACACAACATTTAGTTGATCAGAAATTTAAACATTACATAAGGTCAAAAGATATTTGAATAAATTCATAAGACCTATTAAAATGATTCATAATAAAAATACCACAACTGAATATTTATACGCTTCTGTCAGTGTGATGAAGTGGCAAGTCATCCTGGAAGATGAACTTAACATTTTATTAAAGCTTGTCATCAGAGGGATCAGTTTGGATTTCTGGGTCCATAAAATTCTGTAAATCCTGTCAAGTCCTACTAAGCATAACAAAAGGAGGAGGTACAAAAAGAAAGTCTGTTTCTCTTGGTCTTTACTGAAGATCATTTATGCCATTGAACTGAGGAAGAAGTTGTAAGTTTTTAAGGAGACGATGACAGAGGTCGCCTTCCACGGCAACTGCTTGTTATTAAAGTTCACAAGCTGAATCTGACTCCTCCCTGAAACTTTACCAGCCACTTTAACCTGGGTCCAAAGTCTGGTTTATTGGCCAGAGATGACTTACCACACTGGGCAGTGATACAAAATATTAAAACAGATTCAATAAAACCTCTATCTCAGATGAAACATTAAAGGTTGCCATAGTATGAAGTGCTCTAAAAAATCCTGGTAGTGGCTGTGCTGACTTTGGACTTGATAACACACAGTGGACCAACACCAGCAGATGACATGGCTGCTCAAATTATCACCATCTATGGAAACTTCATCCTGGACTTCAAGCCCCTTGGATTCGGTTGCTCTCCACTTTTGTTTCAGAGTTTGGGAGCTTTGTATCCAAATCAAATGCTGAATTTAAATCGGAAATATGACTTCAAAACACTGAGCAATTTTCTTTTTAGCAAACTAAAGACACTTCTGATGTTGCATGTGTTTTATGAGTGATTTAACAAGTGATGTGACAGCTGTAGATGATGTTGATATGTTAAGTTCCCCCAAAACTAGGGGTGCACCGATTACAGTTCTCTGGCCAAAAGCCAATCTTTTATAAAGCCTAACCTTTTTTATACCTTTGCCGAGGTAGCTAATATCGGTGGATAAGATCGGCTTCACATGTAAAAAACGGTCGATCGTGGATTTCCCAAAATTAAGGAAATCGGCACAGATAAATCGGATGGCCGATAAATTGGTGCACCCGTACCCCAAACTCTTAAGTGAGAAATACTCAACAGTCCTCTCAAACATGCAGTTATCCATGTTGCTGATTCACATTTATTTTTGCCACACTTTTCCTTCCACCAAATTTCATGTTATTGTGCTTGGGAGAAAGATGTTTTGTCATTTACCATGCTCATAAAAAAGTTCCAGTTATACGACTGTGGAGGCCATAGCATTGGAGTCACATAAAAACACACAAAAATAGAACTTATTATGCTTGAAATGAATCACTTTATGCATAATTAATCTAAATAATTCACAAAATTTGATTCTTTATTTAAATTATGAAAATGCTTTAAAGTTATATCCTTATTTATTGTGAAGCACCTGTACATCCTTTTCTTTATGGAGATACAAATATCCTGTTATATTTTTAAGGCGTTCTAACCTAAATCATTTGTTTTGCACAACACCTCTGTTGTTTTTCTTCTGTCCACATTCAGCAACTTGAGTTGTAACGATCCCAGCTCTGTTACAGTTGTCCTGCCTCTACCTGATCACAAGCAACGCTTGTTTATCTTCCCCAAACTGTTTCCTTATGAGAGGTGCCACTCATTTCCACAGGCGCCACCACAGCGACCACCACACCCAGTCTGGCTGCCAGCGCCACTGTGTGGACGAGAACCTGGAACGCAGGAACCACTACTTGGACCTGGCAGGCATTGAAAACTACACGTCCCGCTTTGGAGCTGGTGAGTGGACCGGGGAAAAGACGGGTGGGGAGGACGGGAGGCAGACCATGGCTCTTTGAAGCCCGTCATTACTGCCGCACCTGCTTAGAGCCATTAGGTGGGACGACCAGCCTTCTGCACACCTCGCCAGCACAAACATCTGGGCTCAGGCAAGCACAATACATCAAGTGTTTGAGGGGAACACTCAAACAGGACGGGGTGGTGTGAGGGGAAATTTTTAAAGTTGAAAAAGTTTCATCCTTGATCTGCCAGTCAGTGATGACATGCCATTATTGTGTTGTTGTAGGAAAGTGCTAACAGGAATGCTGTGTGTCTGGGATCTCCAAAAGGAAAAGATCCTGACATAAGATTGGAGAGTTTTTGTGTTTAGCTTTACACACCTAATTTGTATCTATCTATTTTCTGTAAATGTAGAGCCAGACGAGGTGTGTTTCCAGAGGCAATGCCTGTTTGTTTGTCTGTGATAAGAATTACACAAAAAGTCCAGGTTAAACTTAAGAACACAGCTAAATTTCTAACATCTGCGACTTTGGTAGACTGTGAAGATAAAGAATAGATGTGTGGAAATTCAGACACCTCTTTTTTTTAAACCAAAGATCATAAGAAAAATATTTGAGACGCATCTTAATTTAGAATTAATCAAACTAATAGCTCTATGAGTTTTTTTTTATCTTTTAACTACTGCTGAAAGAGGAAGCTTTGTGATTAGGAAACTCTACAAGTAATTATTAAACTGATGAAGCATTTAACATCTTCCAAGGGTTTTATGGCCTTTTAGGAATCTAAAGAGAGTTCTGATAATTGTATTATTCTAGGAAGTATTCTAGGAAGTTGGGATAAAAAAAATTAAACCAAGGTTTGGAGCCACTGTTAATGGCTGGCAAGGACATTTCATACTTCACAAAAAGTAAAGTGCAGAACTCCCAGGAAGTGTTTTTACGTCTCACACTGCCTCAAAAGACCTTCATATTTGAACACCAGGCCAAAAAAGGGAGTCTGGGAGTCCATGCAATCAACTGTCCACTGTCACTACATGCACGTGGAGAAGGAATTGCTGCAAAGTCAATGTCTCAAAATAATCTGAAATGCATCTGCGAGTTTTTATTGACGGTATGTTATTATTAAAAGCCAACTCAGTTTACTGTAAGTGTATAGAGATAATTGAAGAACTCTCACTAGTTTTGATCAATAAACCCACCAATCAGTTGCATGAACTGTGATGCATTAAAGATTTTGATTTTAAGGTCACTGAAAGCTTTGCAGTTATATTAAAAGTACAAATTCAGACAGCAAATTATTTCAACATTCGCTAATCCAAAATTGATGTTAAGTCAAACAGAAAGGGGTAAACTTTTCACATGTTGATGCTACAAGTATTTTTTTTTTAGCTACAAATGATCAAAATCTAAAGGATCCAAAAGAATGCTATGTTATGGCATTATAGACAATAATATTTTCTGTTTAAAAAATTTATTTATTTGTTTATTTGCATTTTTTAAATGTTTTGTTAATATTGCATAAAAAGGGTGAAGTGATTAAATGAAAAATTTGCATAATGTACTAATTTGTAATCAGAATAATTGAATACTAAAATAATTGTTAGTTTACTTTCCATGGTTTTGACTGCCAACATCAAACAGCTCAGTCACAAAATAAATGTTTTGTTGAGAGTTGTTTAGAATAATATCATCGTCTCTCTCTCTGGGACAGGTCCTGCTGCAGAGCCAGCAAAGGTAGAGGCTCAGGCTCGCTCATCCAACCAGGCCCGTTCTCGCTCACATGAACCAGAAAACGGACACGCCCACTCACACCACCGCCGGCTGCAGTCGGCTGTGGACCCTCCTGCTGCAGAGAGCCTTCACCCAGCCCGGCCCAGAGGCCACGACACCGGGCGGCATGGCATTCGCTCTCCGAAGACTCACAGCCGCACACCCCCTGCACAGAACAGTGGGAGGGTGATGAGGAGTCGAGGCGCCCCGCCTCCCCCGGCTCTGCCCTCTCAGACACCCCCTCATCAGTCGGCAGCCCCCTACCGCAAACACAAACAGCGATCCAAGGAGAGCCAAGGCTACCGGGCCTTAGGCTCTCTTGGCTCTCCGGGACCTATAGTGGAGAAAGAGCAGGTCAGGGACCTCCCAAGTGTGTTGCTGTATGAGGGTGGACTGGCACAAGTGGTGCAGCGGCATGAACATCACCACCACCATGAACACCATCACCACTACCACCACTTTTACCAGTCCTGAAGCTCTGGCCTGCTTGGGATGGCTCAGCGCCCCTGCATTGCCACAGAAAACAACCAGGCCAGCAGACTCTGACTGCAGCGTTGCACCTGGCAGCACAGGCACAGGACATGGGGAGGACATGAGGGCGACGGCCAGCATGTGCCAGGGCTGGAATGTTAAGTAACCAGTGCTATAAAAATGTTGGTCTGACATACAGAAGCTTTGATATGCAGTAGGACGGTGACTAAAAACTCTATGTTGAATAGCTGGACTGAAAATCACACGAAGGCTCAGGAGGCAACCCGGTTCAGACCCGCTGACCTGTAAACCATCAGACCAGCATCCCAACACACCGCAGACCACTAAGTCAAAAGGAAGAGGAGAGACACGACGAGGAAGCTGTGACTGTAATACAAAAATATATGAAGGATTATGGGCGACGAGCAATTTGTGAAAAATTTGTGTCTAAAACAGAATGACCATGTGTACACATCTGAGCGTCACGACACTGGTGTGTGTTGGAAACCACTGAAAGTGTGCTCAGAATTTAAAGCAAGCTCCCCAGCAGAGTTTTGAAAAAAATAAAATAACCCGTAATACACTGTAGGCATAATGGGGAAGGAAAACTTTGAAACAGTATAATTTATCCCAGATCCGCTTCTACCTCTGTTTTATATCCGAATTGTTGTTCTGATGGAAACGTTAAACAAGCATTCATTTTCAAAATCACTTTTAAACTTTGTTGAATGAAGATAAATCATGTCACAAACTGCAGCTCTGAAAACTAGAAAGCCTCCTCTGATTTATGAACTAACATTTGCTGTACATAAGGTATTTATACTGTCATCGATTTTATAAGCTTTATTCATGTATTCATTGTGGAAACTACATTTTTATTATGACCACTAGGAACTTCAGTAAAACATGTAATTGAAACCTGTCTCAGATTTCCATTAATTTCCTCTCTGTTCTAACCTTTACACCTAACTGTAACAGAGTGATGTCTATTACTCTAGTCCAAAAGCCAGAATGTGGAACCAGACTTCCAGACCCGTTGCACAGATTTGCTTAAATTGGACTGCGTTTTCTGTAAACTTGTTCTGTTAGAGGGTGAAGTTTTCATCAGTCCAGATAAAGTTTGACTTATGTGCCATTCTCTTTGTCTTCACATATTTTTTTTATTCAGCATGCAGAATGTTGGCACGCTGGATTTTGGCGTCCCCCCCTGACGCCGTGTCCCATGATCTCCTAGCTGCTCCCTCTGTTTCCACCTCATCAGCCTGTACCACGGCTGTCAGCAGGTCTTTCGCTGCGCCGCCATGTGTCCTCACTGCTCAGCTGACAGAGCTCTGTTTGTGATGCGGCGGGGCGATGGCTCTCTCAGCTGTCTCATTCCTCTGCTGCCGATTAACCCTGGAGCCCGGCTTGCAGACTCCGCTGAGCCCATAACTTATATCTCACGACTACTGCCATGCTGGCAGTAGGACCATTCATCCCGTCCCAGATGCCCTAAAAAATAGATGTTGAGGGTACCCTCATTTTCAAAGAATATGTTGCTGTAACTTATTTGTGCATTGATTTTTGCTCTTTTAGGCACATCTGAGTCATATTAGCAAAAAACAACAACAACAAAAAAAACACTTATTTTTTCACATTTTGTCATGTTGCAGACACAAACTTAAAATGTCCTGTGATGAATCAACACACTGTGCAATTGGAAGGTGGAGGGAGAAAGGGTTAGAGTCTTTGCAAACACAGGCCACTGAGTCAACTTTTCTAAGCAATCGCCGGAGTACCACAGGGGAACCCACACATTTTTTTTTTTACCTTTATATTACCAGGATGAAAAAAAATCCTACTGAGATTTAAGTTTTAAAACAGTTGCATCTGATGCAACTTTCTTTACCAGTCAGGAAACTTTGATTTCAAACAATGATGGCTGCATATTTTTCATGGTAAAAAGCTCACACATGACATAAAATATAACTACCTGGCTAATGTGTTCTTGCCCCCTTTGAGGTGAAAGCACTCCTGGCCCATTGAGGTATGGACTCCTGACCCATGAAAGTAACCTGTTGGTATCTTGCACCAGCATTTTAGGTGGAGAACCTGTAAGTTCTGTAAAATGTCAGGTCAACATCTCAAAGTTTTTTTTCAGTTCACCGTTTAAGGCATTTACATACTTGGAGAGTTTTGTCTTGGAGAGTTATGGTTTTTAGATATTTTAAGGTGAGTAACATCATAATATGTGTTTCACTGATTTTGGTCTAATCAAAGTCAGATGAGAACAGAATGTCTTGCAGTCCAGAAGATATTCCAGAACATAATGTGGATTATATTTGGTATATAGTTGTCTTTTGTCACTTTTATTGTTTTTTTTAGTGCACTTATTTTTTTGGAAACTCTTGCTTTTTCAAATGTCAGGTTATGAAAAGCTTGCATACTTCAGCAGTTAAATTAAGAGGGCCGTATTAGGATACATTTTTGCTGTGCCCATGTAAATTGTTATTTTTGTGTTGCTGGAACACAATGCATTATGTTAAATAATGGATTAACTTTGAACTTCCCCACTATCAAATATGAAAGCTTAAAAACTAAAATGATAAACACACAAAGAACACTGTGATATTGATTTCAATGTGAGGAAATGAGAGACTGCCATAATGTGTCCTGTTTGTTTTGTTTCCAGCTGATATGCAGAGAGCTTTGAAGTGTGGATTGGCACAGCAGGGTGTTAGCTTCTGCAAAGGAAGGATGCTAAATGTTAAGGGATCAGGGGGACATGAGATAGTCTCTTTCCAATATAGACTGAAAAAGGTTGAGGGGAAAAAAAGCAAATCCAGTGATAAGGTACATCTGTTCCAACGAATTTATGAGCCTTTAACGCTTATTTCCCTCCATGCTGGATAAGTGGCTCCTTTTCTGCAGAGAATCTTAGAACTTCAAAGCAGATTTGCTTTGGATAATGCAAATGATCAGAATACGCTGGTTCCAGCCTACTCAAGAACATGAAAAGGAAGAGTGGGAAAGAGAAAATTAAAACTAATTGCTGTGGCTGCCTTTTATGTGTGGAAAGAAGGGCAGAAATAAAATACTTCAATTATTGTCAAGTTCATATGATTAGGAAATAAGCTGACAAAGTACTAAATTTCAGTGTTTCTGACCCAGTGGCCGTTTACATTAAATGTTCCTTTGAGCTGCCACTTGGTTCTTGCTTATATCTGATGAAATTATAATTAACAGGATTAAATTCAGCCTATAATCCTCATGCTGATACTGGTGAGACAGGCCACTTATAAATCTGTTTTCGACTATGGCTTGTATTCTCTGATTCAATCATATGCCATTTAGATGAATTTGTTGAAACTCTCTTTACTTTGTAACTGAATAACTGTTTGCTCAGAGATCAAATGGCCCCAAAGACAACCTAATTTGTATTTAAAGGTGACCTATGCTTCCTTAAACAAGTTAGGATAGGCCTATTGGGCTATACAAAACATATTCACGATATTTTTTGCACAAAAACATTCTTATAGAATGAGAATTTAGTCTGCTCAGTTCTGCCTATTTTGAGCTTTTTTCAGAATTAACTGTTTGGGCCTCTTGCCACTTTAGATCCAAAAAAATTGCTCCTTGCCACGCCCTCGCAACTCAATATTTACTCTCGTATGTGAATATGACTGCAAACAGATGTGCAGTTATACAACCTTACATCTTTGAAAAGCAGAAGGAGAGCCAACAAGAATGAAGCAAGTGCTTTCTGAATAGTGAGTCACCAACAAAATTCTTGTCTTTTCCAGTAGCCATTGAACAGTGCATACAGTGGAAAAACCAGCTGAGCAAACGTGCTGGGGCTCAACTTGGGTTGCTAAGTGATGGACGGAACTCAGCTTGGGTTGCTAGGTAATGGGCAGAGCCTGCTGATTTGTGATGTTACATTCCAGAGGTTCACCAAAAAACATGAACCTATTGCCAAAAATCGGCTGGGTGTTTTATTTTTTAAGCACTTGGCCTGTTTTTAGAGGCAGTATAAACCCAAAGGCAGTACAAAAAAGTGCAAAATGTGAATTTTGCATAATCAGTACTTTTTTCTGCTGCTTTTTTCTTTTGTTATACTTGAGGTAAGTTGCTTTGTATTTTAAACTCCAAATAGACGAGGTTTATTCCATGGATACATCATAGTAGACTTTACTTCCTGTTCATGCTGGCACTGAAAGGGCAGTCATCCCTCTTTCTATACAGCAAAAGAGGGACGACTGCCCTCTTTCGCTGTATATCCTGCTATTCAAATTTGCCACTATGCAGCTGTTTTCCTTAGCACTTAAAGTGAATAATGGCTAACATTTTAATATTGTTTCAAAATAAGCATTGCAATATTGTGAACTGCTGGATGTTTTGTGAATGTTAAGATGTGTTTATGAGGGCTTCATGTACAGAAAAAAGGCATTCATGTAAGATTTCTCTGCATTTATATTTTTAATACCTAGCAGAATTGCTTTTCAACAGAATTTTTTTTTTATTTATCCAGTAAGATTTGTAAAATTTTACATTTACAGCTGCAAGTGTTCTGAGGTATGTTCTACCAAGAAAACTAATGTTTCATCCCTCCCCACCCCGTTAACTGAACATCCTGTGTAAAGATTAATCAGGTGTCAAACCTTCATATAAATCAAAATTCAAACTATATGAATAACTCTTTGAATTTGAATATGGAATAAAATTTCCTGTACAGTAATTTCAAAGAAATCTGCTTTTGCTTTGCTATTTCACACATACTTCATTCCTCAAGCTCTGAGGTAATCCCCCATAACTGAACAAATGTGGCATTTAATAGGATATTCATGGAAAAAAAAACCCTATACTCCGGGGATATAATGTGCTACTAAACTTTTCTTATTTCACATTATAAAGCAAAAGCTGCTGTCCAACTTCTTCAAAATCAGAGCCTGTCGTGTGGACTTTAAGAAACTGACTCCAGACCTTTAGAGATAGCAAATGAATAAAACAAGGCTTCAAAAAGTTGCATTGGTTTTTAGCAGATCATTGGAGCTCTTTCTTTTTTGCAACATCAAAGGCAGCCACGGCTCTTTGATGTGGCAGCATGCTGTTTAAGGTACAGACTGAATGGAGAGATGTCAAGCTGCAAGGTGCCTCTGTAGTTTATGCTGAGTGCTGCAGAGAGCTGCAGATGAAAGGAGCAAACAGAGTTTGATAATGAATGTCCAACAAGTAGGACCCATCTCAGACAGTGCACGCTCAGCGGGGCGCTCCAGCTAACCTTGAGCGCAGCACCCCAAACCTTGGGCAGACGCTGGAGACCAGACTCCTTCAACTTGGCATGCTTCAGCAAAAAGAGAGGCCCTCAGATGTGAGCTTTAATCTTCCTGTCAATTAAATGCTGATTGACACACGCACAGTTACACACGCACAGTTACACGGGCTGACCTTAAACAGCTTGCTCTGAAAGAGACTCCATCCATTTCAGCAGCTAAGTACCGCTCTCTATTTGGCTCCGACAAGCTTTTTCTAATTATACAACAATCCTTTCCATGTTTGAGTCACTTTGTAGCTTCATCCTGTGCATTTTCCACGGTACTCCTGGATCCTCTTACAGTTAATGTCGTCATTAATCTAATGAGCTAATCCTCTTTTATTTGTTAACCCATTAGCTTTGGGGAATCTGGGATGACTGCCCTCTTTCGCTGTATATCCTGCAGCTTTTTTACTTGAAACCATTGATAAAATGAGACATGGCTTATAAGGACAAACATATTTTATCCATATAATTTTACAGAGACTAGAACTTATTTTTTATGTTCAACGGATAACTGGAAAAATAAAATCTTACAATGAAGGTATATCTTCATGGCAGTCTTATTGCAACTCAAAGTCTTTCAAAAAATAGTGTGGATCCCAATATAGTAAAAGGGGATGTATTCTAACTGCAACAGTCATCAGAAGGAGGGCTATATAGTTAAAAATATATTTTTCCTTCTGTTTGCAATAACTTTCATAAATCTACATGCATCTTTCTTCCTAAATAGTCAGTAATTAGAAGCATGGTTGGGAATTAGAAGCATGATATTCTTTTACTGATTCAAGAATATCATGCTTCATAGATAGAGAAGGAATCATTGACTAGCTTCATTTTTACAAATGTCCACATGTAATGGTTTTACCAAAACTGGAGTAAAACTTATCTAATCTCCCTTATTTCCTGTAAACTATGTGACATGCCAGCTCTCGCAAAGAGGGAGAAAAAAAATCTGCGAAGTTACTGCCTGAGATAATGTTTGAGATCCAGATGTTTATTGGGTAAACCCAGCATCACTTCTCACACTTTTTTACTGGCTGGCAAACGTTGAAATGAAAGGATTCATGGTTTTTCCCTGTGTTATACCATTTCATAATGCGCAATTTATGAATATCTATGTTGAGATTTCTTTGAATGGGTTAACTTTATGAATTGTTACTGACATCTGGTGATAGTATAATGTTAATTGCACCTTTAGAATTATATTTACTTAGAAAAGCACTGATGCATTTAATACTTATCTTACTCACTAACTAGAATATTATTATATCTGTAATTTTATCACAATCTTACCTTTGTCTGACTTTGTCTATGACTTTTGGCTGCGTCTGTGTATTGATATGTGCCCACATATTAGAGCAGGGGTGTTGTGATTGGTATTGTACCGTATGGTAATTCAGGATGTAAGGACACTGTTGCAACCTGTATCCTAAAAAGTACATAAAAGACATAAGACATTTGTTAAGATCATTGGTTCTTTCTCAAAATACTTTTAAATCTTCAACTTTGACTTTGATCTGCTACAAGATAATTACTTAATCTGCTGCAACAACTGTTTATATTTCACTTTGTGGAAAATGTCTTTTTTCAACCATCCTGTATTTATTTTTTAAAATTTCTTCTCCATTCATGTTTTTGCATACCGAACAAAGTTTTGCTGTAGGTCATCAGTTTGTCATTAGCGCGACATCCAGCTTAACACTATTTAGCATCAACTGGAAATAAACCAGTTGAACATTTAGAATGTAAATAAGACATTTTGCCACAGAGAAAATATATTATATATTATTATGTTAATTATTCACACAAAAAAAATCTGGTTTCAAATGAGTCATTGATCAAGCTGTATTAAAACTAGAAGATTTTTTAAAACCAATTTACTCTAACATATTTGGACACTGTACACAGTATATCTGAGTAAGACTTGTTGAGTTGTGGTAACTACTTGCACAATTTAGACTTTGTTATATAACTGTGTGGGTGGCATTGCCAAAAAATAAGCATGCAGGTTTATTTGCCAGGTTACTGACAAAGAATATAGAGGTAGTTCTGATCACACTATTAGGAAAATACAGTATACAATTGTCCAATCTTATACATTATGTGCTTAGAAATGCCTAACAACCTACTTGGAAAGTTTAAATAGGTTGTTGGCCAGATTTTTAGTGCAAGATGCAAAGGTGAGCTGAATCTGAAGCAGCCAGGACTTGCATGCCTTTTCCATGAGCTGGAAACTGATAAAGAGATTCATCTTTGGTTTCGTCCAGAAACACTGAACATTATCACATCTCACAGTCCTCTGTGAATTCTTTTAAAGAAGACATACCCTCAGACATCATAATTACAATTTAGCTGATTCCAAATCTGTTCATTAATGATAGATTAGGGCAATTCAAATGCAGAAACCTACATTTTCTGAGCTTTTGCACAAATTCTTCAGAATCCAGGCAAGGAAAATTCTGATATTCTTTTTAAGATTATTTATTTATTTACCAAGTGTAAGTTTTTATTCCTCAAATTGCCTCTGGACCCCCTTCTGTCATTCGAGTGACAGAATTCCACGTTAAAGGTTTGTGTAATAAACCTGACAGAAAGCACTCTGCTTTACACTCCCTTAGGTGGAGTCGGCTGTTTCTCAGACACAAAGAAAAAAAGAAGCTGCTCTTTGAAAGATTGTGTTTGATTACTCCTGTCCATGTGTATGTGTGAGGATTTCCCCCCCTAACAGAACATAACAGAGGCGAATAATAAACTGATCTCGGTACTCTACAGGGAGCTGCAAAGACCACAAAGAATAAATCAGTGTTGTTCCTGAACCTTTTTTGTCCTGACAGTAAACAGTGAACATTTCCTGATGTTACAACCCCAAGGTTCGTTGTGTTTTAAAAGGATTCTACATGATAGGCCAACATATGTTGTTTACACCTTTTTTGACAATTAAATATAAAAAAATGTATTCAAAACAACCCGATTTTGAAAACCCTAAATAAAAGACATCCACAACTCAGGTGGAGGAATGTGTTGAATGTCTTGCAATTCAAAAGTCTGGCCTTCATAGAATAGGGGAAAGACGAAAGTCCCTGCTTGAAAGAAGCCTTGATTAGTCTCATTTAAAGTAGGGGACATGGAAAATGTGAAATAAGCAAAACCAAAAATAAACTATATGGCCTATTGGTAAAACACTGTTTGTGGTGGAAAAGCAACACAACACAATCCACCCTAAGGGTGAAACATGTTGGTGGTGAAAGCATCATACTGTGATGTTGTCTTCCATCAGCAGGGACAGGATGTTGATGGGAAGGTTGAAGGAGATAAATTAATAGACCAACAAATCATCATCATTATGTGGATTTTTTATTTTTTTTTTGCAGAGACAGATGACCTCTTTTCCTCTTTCCACTTTGCAAATGTGTACATTGTGTTGATCAATGGAAAAAAAAAATAAGAGAAACTAAGGTTTGTGTTTTCAGTGTAACAAATTGTGGAAAGTTTTAGTTATCTTGCAATTCTCTGTAAACAGTGCAATATGAATTGAAGTATGTGTTTGCTCATCACTGTCATCACTGTTGGTTTTCTGTGACGACGTTTTACTCCATCCATCCATCCATCCATCCATTTTCTGTGCACCCTTGTCCCTAATGGGGTCGGGAGTTGCTGGTGCCTATCTCCAGCTACGTTCCGGGCGAGAGGCGGGGTACACCCTGGACAGGTCGCCAGTCTGTCGCAGGACGTTTTACTCAAGCATGCTTAATTTAGTCATCTTAACAGAAAGTAAACTGTTTCTTTTATAGTATTTGCAGGATCTACCAAATCATGTGATCACAGTTTGAATTTATACGCACAAACAGACAGGAAGGAAATTACATAATTGAAAATAGAAACAAGGAAATGTAAAAAGAGGAATTAACAATAAAAGGTCACGAGATTCTGAGCGTTTTCTTTTTATGCAACACTTCCACCATGTGGCTCCAACCCTAAACTACAACTAGTGTGCATCTCAGACATTCAGTTTGCTCATTTTGTTTTTTGGACAAATCTAAAAATCTAGTGTTTTCCCTTTAACTCCTCCTAAATTACTTCCCTATAGTTGTGCTGCAAACATCTGCAAGAGGATATTGAAATGTCACTACATCACAACAAAGGACTTTACCAGGTGGCAAACATCATCGAGTTGCCTTTCCAGTGTATCTGGCTGGTGTTTTAGGGGATGTTTTAGATGCTGTGTTTCGCTTGTAACCAATAGTTACTCTCATTCCACTTGACATGCATGGCATCAGAGTGAGTTTCGCTTTCACGTGTGGAATGAGGAAGGGGCGGGTCTTAAGCTCTTAAACATATCTGCCTAAATAACAGATGGAGAGAAAAGAGGTCAGTTGTTGAAGCCTTATAGTGAGTACTATTCCTTTCTACCAACTTTGTTGTGTTTTGAAAGTATTGAAAGGCAAATTTTGTTCATTTCTTGTTAAGAGTTTTGTATATTTGTATGATAAAATAGAACGGGATGCAGCCAGTGTGCGTACTAACAAAAAAAATTGCTCATGGTTGTGTGTGAATGTCATCTGATGAGAAAGTTAATCTTTAAGGAGAAGTTCTCGGTGTAGATTAAAATCACAATTGTGCTTGCTGCGGCAGGATGTGACAGCAGAGGCAGCTGGGGATCAAGCTTTCTGCCACAGGCATGGGAGCTGACATTATGAAGGCATGCTTGCCCCAGGAACTTTTACTGAAACGACGTGCTGAAATTCTCCATGCCCTCTGCAGCAGCGGGTCTGCCGAACATCTAGAAAGAGTCATGGACATGCTGCTCGCCCAAGGGGAGCTCGGATGGGAGGACTGCCAGAATGTTCTGGTACCAGGCAGAGCTCTATACAGCAATGCAAGGCAACTGCTTGACTTGGTTTATGCAAAAGGTGCAGACAGCTGCGAGCTCTTCTTCAGTGCGGTCAAACAGGTCTTGCCAGAAGCTCTGGGAGACGCTTTCTTCTCGTCAGTTTGTCATTCCACTTTAGATTACAGAGAAAAGCCTCAGAGAACATCCACTGAGGAACTCTTGACTCAAAGGCCGGACCTCGTCCTCAAGCTCCAAGGCTGTATTGATGGTGCTCTGAGAGTGCTTGTTGAATCAGGCCACTTTTCTTCCACAGATTGTGATGGAATTCAGCTGCCTATTTACACTCCCTCTCAACAGGTACAGTGAGAAAACACAGCAGTCTGAAAATATGTATATTATTTGTATTATTTGCTTTTTTTTGGTTAATCTTACATGTTTCATATTATCAAACAAATTTTAATATCAAACAAAAATTTAATCAAAAAATCATATTATGATTTTATTTATTAAGGGAAAAAGCCTGTCCAAACCAACCTACAAATAAAGTAACCAACCCCTCTTGTTAATCTTGAGTTAATTAAAATGAAAACAGTGTGATTGACTTCTATTGATGTTTAAAGGTAAAGGGTTACAAATCCATTTCAAATGTTTAGTGACTCCAGCTAATCACAGTGAGAGTTAGTACCTCCAAAAGAGGAAAACATGAAAAGTAATGAAGCACCCAAAGAGTGGCAGACCCTACCAACACCAAAGCACATTGAGGATATATTTGGGGAGTGTAAGTGGTCACAAAAGAACCAAGAACACCATTGAAAGCACTGTAGGTCTCATTTACCTTAACTAAGGTCAAAAAAAGAGCACAAGACTGGGGACAGTTCCAAAGCAAAAGTCACAGCTTGTCAAAATGAAAACCAAGGCTTAAATTTTGCATTTGTCACAAAGACATGATGATCCCCAACATCCATCCATCTTCTATGCACCCTTGTCCCTAATGGGGTCGGGAGTTGCTGGTGTCTATCTCCAGCTACGTTCCAGGCGAGAGGCGGGGTACACCCTGGACAGGTCGCCAGTCTGTTGCAGGGCAACATAGAGACAAACAGGACAAACAACCATGCACCCACACACTCACACCTAGGGACAATTTAGAAAGACCAATTAACCTGACAGTCATGTTTTTGGACTGTGGGAGGAGAGAACCCACGCATGCACAGGGAGAACATGCAAACTCCATGCAGAAAGACCGCGGGGCCGGGAATCGAACCCAGAACCTTCTTGCTGCAAGGCAACAGTGCTACCAACTGCGCCACTGTGCAGCCCATGAACCCCAACACTTTGGTAAAATTAGATTTTTGAGTGACAAGACAAAAGTGGAAGCGTTTGGACAGTATGGGTCCTTCTACATCAGCTGTAAAACAACGACAGTATTTCATCAACTGCCTAAAGTGGTGGTGGTGTGGGGCTGAGGTGCTGCTTCAGGACCAGGACATGTATGCCTATGAAATATGACTCATGATGGCATGAATTCTGCTCTTTACCA
>CAEFZY010059812.1:0-35377 GCA_903066815.1 Brachyrhaphis roseni | reverse complement strand
CTATCATCATCATCTTTAGTTTATATATATATATATATATATATATATATATAAACTAAAGATGATGATGATAGAAAATAACAATAATAACCTACTAAAATACTAACAGAAGAAATGTAGAAAATGTGAATAATATAATGTATTTATTTTTAAACGGGTTGATTTTTTTATTTACTGGTGTGATGCTAATGATAGTTAACTACAGGAATGTTAAGTGTTTGGTGTTTGAGGGGCCCCAGATAAAAATCCGGCTCAGGGCCCCAAACAGTCTCGGACCGGCCCTGCTGGCCTGCATATGTTTTGCAGCGTTTGGTTACTGGTGTCAGTGTGATGCGTCTCTGCGCTGTCAGTGGATCCTCCGCTCCAAGCCAACTCCTCTAGTCTTCCTCCTGTCATGCGTGAACTTCCGGCTCCATCTCCCAGACTGATCGCTTCAATCCTCCCGCAGATGTTCTTGCGCGCACAGGAAAACCCGCCGGCAGAATGAACGGTTACGGATCCCCGTACCTGTACATGGGGGCCCCGGTGTCGCAGCCCCGCGCCCCGCTCCAGAGGACGCCCAAGTGCGCCCGGTGCCGGAACCACGGCGTCCTGTCGTGGCTGAAGGGACACAAGCGCTACTGCCGCTTCAAGGATTGCACCTGCGAGAAGTGCATCCTCATCATTGAGCGGCAGCGCGTCATGGCGGCGCAGGTGGCGCTGCGCCGGCAGCAGGCCAACGAGAGCCTGGAGAGCCTCATCCCGGAGTCCCTCAGGGTGCTGCCGGGCATCGGCATGAGCGGGGCCGGCGACGGGAGCCAGGGAGCCCCGCCGGCGAGGGGCGAGGAGCTGGAGCTGAGGTGGAGCGGCGCGGAGCCTCCGCAAACACGCACAGGTAACCAGCAGCGGAAAACCCGCAAATCTGAACTGAAATGTTGTTTTTTAAAAAGTTGATCCGGTTAAAAACCACAAAGACTCTCGATAGCAGCATAAAAACACATTGAACGCGCAAAATTCCGAGTTTTAGATCATTAAAGAAAAAAAAAAACACATTAGGATTTAAGTGAGCAAATATTGATGATTTAATGTTTATTTACTGTACAGATAATAATCAATAACCATTGAAAATATGGAAAGAACAAAATAACTTCTGAACTTCTTTTAACATGTTTTTAATTTACAAATGAAGGAAACAATTCAGAAATAAATGTTGTAACTAAAGCTAATTCAGATTCTGCAGTTATTACACAGAGATGGTGATCAGTTTATTGATTTATTTACATTTAACCTCCTGATCACAACTAATGAGTGGATGTTCAATTATTACTAACGAAGATTAAAAAGTTTCAGACAAACAAACAAAGTCTTTTATCAGATAAAATATCAGAACCAACGACGCGCTTCCTGAACAAAATCATAAATATGAAAATATGTTTTGATCGTTTAGAAAAACTGGGGGAAACGACGAGTTATAGACTAACGTCATTCCTGCTTGTTAGAATTATCTAACAACAATTAAGGAGTTTTAAATGTATTTAAAATTTCTATTAAAATATAAATGTAACTAATATATCAAAATGCAACAACTTAAAGCCATTTATTTACATTCATATGCATTCTGTCTAATATTACTACTAAGAGCTCAAATTGCAAAGAACACAATCAGGTAAATAAAAAGCAAAACAGATAAATAATGTATATATTTTTAAGTAATATATATATATATAAGTGGATTTATTGAAGTTTTGGTCCAAACAAAAGAGAAATATGCAATAATGTTGGACCAGTTTGTCTATATTTCCTCTTCTTCTGCATGATTGACAAATCTCTGCTGTTGCTTGGTAACAATGTTATCTGATGATGACGTAATGGAGCTGCAGTTATGATGGGTCCCATTACTTAATCTGTAATCTGAATTTTGCTCCTTTTAGCATGACTTAAAAATAATCTGCAAGGTTGAGAAAATGTTTTTTATTTGTTTAAATTATTCAACGAGATAAAAAAAATGACGAAAAATTCAATGTAACTGTAGCAGTTTATTAATAAAACATGTAGCTTTTTAATTACATCCGATAGAATAACAGGATATTTAATTTGCACCTCTAAAACAAAACAAAACAAAACAATGAGACATAAGAAAAGCAGCTGCAGGTGAAAAAGACGGCAGTTTAATCAGGCCACCTTTAATATTTTCTGTTTTAAATATTATGAAATTACTAATGTCATTATTTATAGAAAAAAGGATTTCCACAAATCTGAGAAAAAAACGTGCAAATCAGAAAAATTCAAGTTTTTTTCTGAGATTTCTTTTGTTTTTAAAAAATTACCAACTTTTCAAACTCAGAAAATTCTCATTTTTTTCCTTGAAAATTTATCAGATTAATATCAAAATTTCGACTTTGCAGACTCAGAAAGTTTAAAGTTTTTTCTAAAAGATTTCTTAGTTTTTTCTAGAAAATTTGCAACGAATCAAACCCCAGAAATGTTTTTTTCTTTTTTTATACAAAATATCTGAGATTAATGTCAAAATGTCATTTTATTTTCAAGCAACTTTTTAGGCTTTTCGAGCTAAGAAATTGCCTTTTTTTTTTCTTTTTTTAAAAGAAAATTACTGAGATTCTTTTGGTTGAAATATGCACCTCTAAAGAAATGACATTTCCTGACATTCAAGCTGTTTTTCTCCACCACCGCTCGGAGCATGCGCAGTCCTGTCTTATTCCAGCTGATTTCTGTTTTCCTTCATGTGTTTTGAATGTTTGGGTGACAGACGCTGCGGATGATGGCCAAGACGAGGCGTCGGGAGGTGAGAACACCGGCAGCTCCAGTGAGAAGGATCCGGACCCGGCCAGCTCCCCGGAGGGATCCAAGCCCAGCTCCTGCTACACCCCGGAGCCTCCGGAGGCCGCCCCGCAGCCCGACGTCAGCCGCTACAGCCTCCCCAAAGCCGGCGGCGCCGACAAGGAGGCCAAGGCCGAGAGTCCGCAGCGACACCCGTCCGCTTCCGGGGAGCCGAACCTGCTGATCGAGGGCCTGTCCGGGTCCATCAGCCTGCCGCTCAGCCTGCGGGCCAACCGGCCCCCGCTGGAGGTCCTCAAGAAGATCTTCCCGACGCACAAGCCGCCGGTGCTGGAGCTCATCCTGCGGGGCTGCGGCGGGGATCTGGTCGGAGCCATCGAGGTGCTGCTGTCCAGCCGGAACCCGGACGGGAGCGCTCACCCTCACGCGGAGCCCCACCCGGTGTCGGACGGCCTGGTTCTGCCGCAGAACGGACACCTGTTCGAGCACGCGTTGGGCTCCTACCACCCGGTGTCCTCCTCCGCCAAGTGGTCCGTGGGCTCCGCCTTCCGGGTCCCGGAGTCCCTGCGGTTCGGCTCGGACTCCGCGTCGGGCGCGCTGGGTGTCCCGCTGCAGCACCCGTCCTTCCCGCAGCCCGCGCGCTACCCGCTCATGCTGCGCAGCTCGCTCACGCGCAGCCAGACCGGCCCGTTCGTGCACAACGACGTGACCCTGTGGAACACCGTGGCGCTGCAGCAGCAGTACCAGCTGCGCTCCGCCGCGCAGTACGTCTCCCCCTTCGGCCCGGCGGCGCCCGCGGGCGCCAGCGCCTCGGTGTTCCGCGGCTCCCCGATCATCCCGTCCAGAGCCGCCGAGGAGCCGCGCATCAGCATCCAGGAGGAGAGCTGCACACTGGGGCCCAAGGCGGGCCTCTACTCCCCGGAAGAGGACTACGAAGAGCGCTCCGACTCCGCAGACTCCCGCATCCTGAACGCGTCCACCTGAGGCTTTGACCCGTTAAGGGACCAAACCTCCCAAACAACGCGCCGATGTGAAGGGACGCAGAAATGTTCCTGTTGTTTAAACCGTTTGAACAACATGAACGAAATGACTGGATGAATGTAACAGACTGAGAGCTTTTTCCTGTCAGCATGTTTCTCTGATCAACACTGCATGTCCAAAACGCCAAATAAACCTGATCAGCTTCATTTCTTAGAGTTTGTCATGATGTTATTTTCAATCCAAGCAAAATGTACTCAAACGTTGCTGTTTATTTAATATTTTCATGCATTTATGAACCTTTACAATAAATGAGGATGGAGCTCCATGTCTTTAAAAACATTGACTTCATTAGTTACAACATGTCAAACTGACTTTATTTAAGTTAACATGGGAACTTAATTTGATTACTTGTAACAAATTAATTCACTTTTTTAAGTTGGATCATCTGTTTTCTTTTTGCAGTGCAACTAAATTGTCTGACATGAATTTAAAAGGGATAAATAAAATAGTGAAAGGTTCATAGACATGAGCTTCAAACTTTTTCTTAGTAGGAAATTATCTGATTTTTAATCAATGATCTCATCATCTCTTATTATTATTGTTATTATTTTTCTCATTTTGACACAACTGGAATAATTCTGCAATTAATTAGATCCCTGCAATTTAGAGATCTATAAACTTTTCATGTTTTTTCATATTTTTCAACACTTTGATTTATGACTTTCCACTTTTAGGGACAAAAATAAGAAATAGAACAGAAATATCCTTTTATTGTCTCATTATGAAAACAGCAAAGTGACAGAAATTAGATTCAAAGGTATAAAAGATAGAAAAAACAGAATAAAGAACGACATTCTGTATAGTTATGTCAACATTGCAGCATAAATGCTGTGCAGTTATTAAAAAGAAAAACACTGATCCAAAGGAATGTAAACTGGGTTGGTTAATTAAAGAAATGTACAAAATGTTGATGCATTTGAGCATTAAAATGACACTAAACTGTTTAACAGTGGAGATCCGTTCAGCTTAAAATTCAGTAAACAATCTTTAGTATATCTGTATTTTGGAAATATTTGTGCAGCAGCGCAGTCCAACAGCAATGTGTCGGTTTCTGCTCCTAGTTTCTTGTTTTGGCTTCTTAAAAACCTGTTAAATGCTGCCATCTAGCGGCGATGCAGAGAAATCCAAGAAATTTGGTGTCATTAAAGCAGATGTAACAAAACAAACAAACCATTACTTTCTCCCAAAACGTTTCTTTCAGTAAGAAGGTTTGAAGGACAAAAACCATCTTTTTTAATTAATTTTGTTAATAATCTGGTACATAAGATAGCAGATGACCCAAATATTGATTTAAGTCTACCAATATTTCTAATTAGTTGATCATACAAGCGCAGAACAACAAGCACAGGCTGATCAATGTTCAGCTTTTTATCTGTTTATGACTAAAAATTTTCAGATTTTGTGTTACAATCTTGGCTAAATATGAACTTAGCAACCATTTGAAAATTTAAAACAGTCGATGTTTGTGCCCCTGCACAAATATCCCCTCTTAAAAATATCTAAAAGTATTTGCCATACATGTTGAATCATGAGTTTGTTAGTTAACCAGATTTCCTCAGACAGTTGAGTTTAATTCTACCAGGTTGACTACAGACACATAAAGTCACTAAAACAAATCCTGTCCAGCTAAGGAGCTAAAATATCTCAGAAAAGCAACACATGATGCTCAGAGGAGAAACAAAGCAGCTGATCGTGTTTCCATTGATCATATAATTGTGCAATTTGACATTTCGAAAATAAAACACGGCTATTTAAAAAAACCCTCTTTAGTCAATAAAAAGTTTTGGCGTTAACATGAGGCCAGTTCTAGATTAATTTATCTTGCAAAACTGGAATGGAAACTGATTTTTACGAGTCACAAGTCTCAAGATCAAGCACCAGATGTTGCCTCCGGCATAAACCACAAAGAAGAAGACGTCAGGAAGTAGTTTTTAATGTTTTTAATTTCTTACCGAGGGAACAAACTTATTCATGTGTGACTTTAATTGTGTTTCTCACTTAATGGACATCAGAGGAATATTGACAACTTTTTGTGCAAATTTGAAATGGAAATGCAGCTAGTGACAGTTCTCGGTCTGGAAAAGGTGCAAAGCATTTTCTAAGGCTTTGGGACTCCAGCAAACCTCAGTGTGTGAAATGTTATCCAATTAATAATGACTCAGTCTGGAGATCAGAAAAGAACCCCAAAAAAACATCAGCAGGCCTCAGATAAGGTCAGAGTTCACGATTCAACAGTAAGAGAGAGAGACTAGATGAAAATGGGCTTCATTTCTGACCAGAAGCATTTTAAAGACCCACAAAACTTCTGAGAAAATCTAATATATGTGAACTAACAAAATAAAGATGTTTCTGGAAGGTTTCTCCTGTCATATTTTGGGGTAAAACAAACAAAAAAGATTATAGTGATAGTCAAACACGGTGGTGGCAGCATGATGGTCTGGAAAAACGGATTCCTGTCCTTATGCAAAAACATTTGGGTTACACAGCAAGACAATAACTCCAAATATATCAGCGGGTCCACGCCTGAATGACTAAAAACATCAACTCAGACAAACATTTCAGAGGTGCCTAGTCAAAGTCCAGATTTAAATCTGATTGGGAGTTTGTACCACGACCTTCAGCAGGTGGTTGGAGCTTGAAAACCCTTGAAAACCCATGAAAACCCTCCAATCACACAGGACCAGATTATTAGGGAAACATCTATTCAAAAATAAAATAAATATTTAAAAATTTATTTTTTTCAGCTTGTAGAGCTTTTTACAAAAAAGATTTATAATTAGAATTTAAACCTTGTGAAATAAATGAGAAAGAAAGAAGCATCCTTTCTGATGAATCAGGTCCTGTTTATCGTTCCCAGTCTGCCACCTAGTGGACGGACTGGGACTTTCAGCTCCTCTCTGGAAACATTAAAACTTTATTCAGTGTTTGTGATTTCCAGGACAGAGAACTGGATGTGGAGATGATCTGAAGCCCAGACCAGAACACAAACATTAAAAAAAATTCAAAAATGTTTAAAGTTCAGAAGCTAAATTTCAAAGTGGTGAAATGATTTAAGCATGCAGATGTTGGGCTGTGATCCACAGAGTGTGATAGTTTCCTGCCAGCTGTCCGGCACGTCCTCCTGTTTGTTGCACGTTAGGTCATGAGAGGTCAAGGTGTCAGAGACAAATGCTGTCCCGCCTTGTTCAGCGTTCAGTTGCATGTGTTGTCTGTCCGTCAGAGGCTAATTAACGTAGCAGTGACCCGCTGCACTGAGGAACCACAGCTCCGGTTACAGCCGGACGAGATGCTGTCGGTCCGTCAGGCCGCAGAGGTTCAGCAAAACTACAGCCAAACTACAAGGAACCAGAGCAAAACTACAGCCAAACTACAAGGAACCAGAGCAAAACTAAAGCCAAACTACAAAGAACCAGAGCAAAACTACAGCGAAACTACAAGGAACCAGAGCAAAACTAAAGAGAAACTAAAGCAAAATTACAAGAAACCACAAAAAACTACAACATGCAGCATTAGAGACAGAGTTTATCAGATCAGTTGATCTGATGGACGGACGGACGGACGGACGGACGGACAGACAGACAGACAGATAGATAGATAGATAAAGTACCCAAAAACTTTTCTCAAGTAGGAGTAGAAATACTTCAACATATTTTCACTCAAGTAAAAGTAGTGGCGGCCATCTTGAATTTTTCTGTGGCTAACGTTTTAAGCCTCTGTAAACATCTGTGTCAAGTAAAATGTTTTGTTTCTTTTACATGTTTCCCCCCATAAAACCCACCTTCATTTCATAGATTCCTCAATTACATTTTCTCAGATGCATTTAATTAAGTAAGATTTTTGAAAAATACTTTTTACTTTTCTAGTTGAGTAAAATTTCTGGATTTTCTACAGACTGAATGAAAAACAATCATGTTTTAGCCGCAAAAATCCAAATGTGATATAATTTTAAGTAATCATTGATAGTTTGATCAGTTCATTTTTACCAAATACATTTTTACTCTTTCTTGGATGGATACTTACTTTTATTTGAGTAAAAATATGTTGAAGTAGTGCTAATATTTGGTTAGAAAGTCTGCTTACAACTTTCTAATGATAAATAATCTATAAGGTAGCATTTCTCCAGTTAGAAAAAAAAATGAAACTTTTCTTCCAATCCAAGATTTGGAACATTTTTGAAACTCCTCCAGGAATGCAGGGGGTTCCTCTCCGACCAAAAGACCAAAGATCACCATGTGATCCGGTGGAACCTGTTCGATTAACTCCCTGAAACCTGGAACTGCAGAGCGGATGTTTGGCATTCCTTGAGCAGACCGTTAAAAAGCGCCTGACACAGACAACACTTTTCACCTGGACGCTCGGATCCTCTTCTCCGGCCGTCCGGCTCTGCTACTTCAAAGCATTCCTGGTGTGGCAACGGCAGCCCGGGGTGGCCCGCTCGTAACCTCCGCAGTAAATTAAGGAGAAGAGGCGAATAAAGCTGCACCTGCAGGCCTGACGTCTTCACCTTCGGCACATGGAGGAGCAGTTAGGAGTCATCATCTGGAGGAAAACACGCTGTTTAGAGCCCGGGCCAGAGGAATGTCAAAGGGAAATAATATATTTGTTAAACACTCAACATCTGTGAAATTACTGAAAATAATCGACCTTTTGTGTTCATGCTGTCAAAAAAATCCAAAGAGAGACATTTATTCAGGATATGTTGGTTCATTTTTTTATTGGTTTATTTGAAAATCCTAAAAAATCCCCCATCTTTTTCTCTTTAAAACTCAGTCCATCCGTGACGCAAACCCAAAATGCCTCCACGTTCTCCTTTTCACGTCACGCCGGCCATTAATTTCCCTGCTGTGGACAAAAGTTTGGAGGCCTGTCGTGTCTTATCTCATGGTCCGTTCCCACAGTAGTCATTCGACTCTGGTTAAATAACTGCTTGTCTTCTTTAATCCTTCAGTAAATCTTACTTGAAGTCAGCAAAATGCAAACAAAGGGACATTCTTTCGTCTTTAAGAGCCTCAGGTCACACCCTGCGATACTACAGCAGGAAAAAATTGTGGCTCTCAGATAAATCGGTGAATATGTCTGGATTAGATTAATCTTGATGGGTTTAGGATTAGCTTTAAGATAGAATCAGCTGGAAATATCAGAGGTTGGCTCTTTGTGAGTATTTGCGCTCCATGCTGACTTAGTGTTTTTGCGTTTTAATCTCTTGTGGGATTGTTGTGAAAACATTATAGTCGTCCTCTGTAGTGCCTGCCAGGAGGGCAAACTTCAACCTGCAGTTTGTTTCACAATAGCTGCGTTTCTATTACAAATACGTGCAAAACTTAGTCAATATTCAGCTGGTGTTGAAAAAAACAACAACATAATTTTGCAACTGACCTGCTTCCATTAAATAAGAAATTAAAATCACAGTATAGCTCTATTTAACTACTGATTCTGGTTATCTACTTCATGGTTTGCATCTGGTTGTTGATCATGCGACTTGAGTGAAGGGAAAGAAATGCTTCAAAATAAACCAATTTTATTTATTTATTTTACAAAACTGTGTTTTAAAAAGCTATTTCAAACAACATTATAATAATTAATTCATTTCATGTTAATTTTGCTAAAATATAAAACATATATATAACACATATAAATCTATCTATATATCTCTTTCTATATATAGTATAGCTTGGTGCTTTTGGGGCCCTCTTGTGGTGAAGCAGCTTATCTCTGCTAGCTCATGATTAGCTTTCTTTTTGATTACAGGAATAACTTTATGCCCCAATGTTGAATTGAGGTCAACATGTTGCTGCTACTAACATTGTAAGACAAGTATCCTTTCCACTTTTCAGAAAGACTGATTCATATTATGACTATTTTCAGTAAAACATTACCTTGGAAGAAATCAAATTACAGTTGACCGTTACCATCTCCAGCCGTTAGGACGACTCTCTTCCGTCCCGCCCGTGAGACTACAGCGCGATCCTATTGGCTAGGACCGGCTTTGGAACCAGCCAATCAGAGCGCGGGAAGCCCGAGCCCGGAGCGGTTCATAGGAGAGTCTCTCCCGGGTTTCGGCTCCAGAAGAAAGTTGGACGTGTTCGCGGCGCGACCCTCGTTCATCCGCTCAATTAACATCTAATTAGCCTTCAAAGCTGGAGCCGGGGCGGCGTGTGTCACCCATCACACCCCGGAGAGCCTGATAACCGCTCCGCCCGGACCACCGGAGGCTGGTTGCCGCTCCGCCCGGACCGCTTTAGGTGAGCCCAATTCGGTTATCGTGGTTTTTAATTCAGGCTGAAGAACCGCGGTGCTTTTAACTATTTTTTTTTCTAAGTTAATGACTTAAAAATGACATTTTAGTGACAGTCAGATATCCAGACAGGATAAAACTTCTTGTCTCTTGTGGGGTTTTTCCACGCTTGTAACTTTTTATTTACTTTCTTTAGGTTTGAGGATTGAAGTTCCTGCAGTGGAAAACTGTCAATTAATATGTCATTGAGAAGAATAAGAAAATACATTTGTAAACAAACTTATTGGTATCAATTTAATAATGAGACTCAGGTATCAAAAATATTTATAAAGAAATCATAATGACACTTCTTCTTATATAAGGGCTATTTTACAGTGTTTTATTGTTATTATTATTATTTCCATAAAAGTTCAAGAAAAATAAATTTATCTCCACTTTTGGGTGTTTTACTAAGAATACAACAGAAAGAAAATATGTTATAAACTAACTTAAGTTAAGCTTTTAGTATGTTATCTGATGGGGATATTTATATAAATCTGAAGTCTGCAGGGTTGTTTTGAATATGAAAGCAGTGAAACGAATGTATTATTGTTGTATTCTGGTTTTTTAATGTATAGTTTTTAATATGTGAATTTGAAGGTTGCGCAGTTTAGGCAGGAAAACGTGTATAGTATTTTATTTGGTTGATAAATTTCATGTATTTTGATGCTTTTAAATGACCAGCCAGACTGCAGCAGCTCAATATACTTTGGCTGCAACGGATTTTTGAGTGCATTGTTCCTGTCAAATACATGAAATGAAAGTGAAAATAACAAGTTTTGAGTTTTTTGTTTGTTTTGTTGTTAGATGACTCCAGTTTATTTTATTATTGCAGCTCTTATGCGTCCCAGATCTGGAACAAACTTCATACAAATTGTAAAACAGCCGAAACACCGAGATCCTTTCAGCAAATGAAACACGAACGAACATTTTAATATGTAATCTCGGCAAAATTTAACGTTTCAGTTATTGATGAGTTTTATTTTATGACGTAAAGCACCTTGAACAGCTTGTTGCTGAAATAAACTCTCCTGATTAATTTTTGCAGAAATAACCTGCGTTACAAGCGGAGGAGGAGGAGAACATGGCAGACTTTGAAATCGACGTGGAGAGCCTGGAGGCGGAGAGCGACGAGCTGCCGGAGGACTCGGCGTGCTGCAGCCGGCCGGGCTCCGCGCCGCTCGGCGAGGACGACGGCGGCGGGGGCGGCGGGAAGGACGACGGCAAGCCGGGCCCCAGCGGCCTGAGCTCGGGCGACCAGAGGAAGCTGAGCCGCACGCCGAAATGCGCCCGCTGCCGCAACCACGGCGTGGTTTCCTGCCTGAAGGGCCACAAGCGCTTCTGCAGGTGGAGGGACTGCCAGTGCGCCAACTGCCTGCTGGTGGTGGAGAGGCAGCGGGTGATGGCGGCGCAGGTGGCGCTGAGGAGGCAGCAGGCCACGGAGGTCAGTGCAAATCATTTTACCCCTTAAAAATCACTGCACCACTTCTCCCGTTAATAAATAGTTTATATCGTATCAACACTTTATAAGGCAGTGCATAATAATAGTTATTAATAAGGTCAGAAGTATGCCAGGGGTGTCCAAACTTTTTGCACTGAGGGCCAAAAGTGTCCAAACTGAGGGGGCCAAAATGTTCTTTTTCTTTTATCTGCACAACAATGAATAAAACGCATAATATTTTATGTTCGCCTAAATGTTTACAGTTATTTAACATTTTGGGTTTATTATTTTCAGATTTTTAAGTTTATAAAATGTTTTTAGTTTATTCCCAGCAACTAAAGTAAGAACCTTCTAACACAACCTTTGCTGCATTTAGCCTAATGTGATGGATGGGTGTGCCAAAGTCTGTTTTTCAGTAAAAACCTCCTAGATGTTTGTGGCACGACTTATTATGAAATAAAATAAAACAAAATCAAATAAAAAGTATTTGTGTTGTACTTAATATTTTCCATCTAAGCAGATATAAACTTGACACGGAAAAACTCATCCAGTCGGCCAAATTTGTGCTTTTCTTGAATTACAGTGAAGGGCCAGAGAAAATGAATCAAAAGGGCCAAACGTGACCCCCAGGCCACAGCTTGGACACCCCTGCTAAAAAACATTACATTTATAAATGCTTATTGTGCTTATGACCTAGTCTGAAATGTTTAGTACAACAACTCTAGATCCTTATAGAGGAATGTTTTTTTACTCACTCAACAATAAACTAAATTGTTGAAAAAAATAAACGTGCAATTCGTAAACAGTCAGATTTCTTGCTGGAAAAGAATGTGCAAATTATTAGATCCAAAACAATTAATAGGGTTCTACAGATTTACCTTATTAAAAATAATTTAGCTAATTTTCTAGGTATCTAATGGAAAAAACTGGAACACAATTTAATCAATTCTGGTGAATAAAGTCAGCATTTAGGTCAAGCTTTCTTTGATAATGATTGCTGTATTTAACTAAGTTTATTGAACTAAGTTTATTAAACTGATTGAAAGCAGCTCTGGGTGAAGCAAAGTTTGCTTTTGCATAAAAGTCACTGAGGAGAATGAAGAAACGTGGTGATTTAAAGTCGAGTTCTTTGTGTTACAGCCAATATTTTCTATTGTGAGAAGATTTTATTTGTGTGTGATAATTCGTACCAAATTAAAGACAGAATGTCTCCATGTTCAGTACCTGAACTGGGGGCCCAAATTTATATCTTTCTTGAGCTGCAATCTGAGGCCACATGTAATCAATCCAAGGGCTGCAAACGGACCCCGGGCCACACTTTGGACACCCTGGTTAGATAAAATATAAGTGAACAGGTTTGGCTCACTATTTGGCAAGAAATCAGTAGATTTAATCTCCTCTCACCCTTAATTAATGCATAATAAACAGTTATTAGTGATTTATAAAGTGCTTAGAGATTAATTAATAACATATCAATTAACTGTTTATTAACAATCAATAGTAAAGTGGTACCAAAATAACAAATGACCCAAAGATTTTACTCAATTAGTAAGAGCAGCACAACTTCAGCATATTTTTACTCAACTAAAAGTAAAAGCTATTTGTCCAAGAAATTACTCAATAGCAAAACAAGTATTTGGTAAAAAGTTTACTCAAGTACTGAGTAGCTGATCAGATTATCAGTCATTTAATAATTAAAAATTACATCATCAGATGGACCGAAATGTAAAGTTAAGCACAAATCTTGGTGTTTTTAGGACAAAAATGACAATAATTCATATAAAAAAAAACATAATCTAGCAAAATAAAAATGTTTCTTTCAATTATATATAAAAAAGAAACTTTAATAAAAGCTGCAGATGTGAGTCTGAGTCTGGTGGATTTTTGATTCAAACATTTTTGTTTTTCTCTCAGTGGGAAGAAAATCCACAAATTTTACTGAAGTCAGAGCAGAAATACTTTATAATAAAATTACTCAAATAAAAGTAAAAAGTACAACATAGTAAAACTATTTAAGTATTTTTTTTTAAAAAAAAAGATACTAAAGTAAATATGACTGAGTAAATGTAACTAGTTTCTACCCAACTCTGCAAATTAGTTGCTGGTTTTTAAGGAAGGTCAGTTTATGCAGCTGAAGTCTAATCCAGTCAGAGTTGGTTATCGGTGCTGCATGTAAATAGTTCCCACATGATGCAGGTTTCTTTTGGCTTTTTGTTCCCACAAAAAGTATTTTTTACCTAAACATCTGTTTAAGTTACAAAAACTGAATTTGATCTAACTCTGCTCAGACCTGATTCTATATTTATCTTTTATTGATTTCCAATTATCAATGTTTAAACTCTGTCCATGTTGTTAGTTGTACTTTTTTCTCCACTGTTTTTTCATTGAAAGTATACATAAAAATAAATAAGTACAAAAATATGATTAAATGCATTTTCTGTTTGCCATTCGGCACATTCTTTATGTTATTGGTGTCTTCAAGAAGAAAACTATATACGTATATATTTTTCAATCGCAGTAGACTGCATGGCCCAGCATTATGGCCATATTTACATTAAAAAATAAGCAATACAGAGTTATTATCACTTTTATAATTTGTCGCCATAGCAGCTCATAATATTGTGATAATATTTTAAGTCCATATCTATTTTTGATATTTTAAACCGATGCTATCTTTTGCAGAATAACACAGTTATTAATTGACTTCAGTAGTTTAATAAATACCAGAAGCAGAAAAAGGTTTTGAGTAAATTCTCTTCATTCAGAGCCTCACTGTGTTTTAATATCTGCAGATTCCTTCCCAAGTGAAATACATTTCAAGTTTTATAATTATTTCCCCGACCTTTAAAAATCACAACTTTCATATTAGTAGAAACTTTTAATTTTCTGATTATATTTGCAGATCTTCAGCTTCTAGTTCATGGTTTTAGCTTTTTGTTTGTTTTCTATTTTTTTAATATTCACAAATTATTGGGGAAAAAATAGCAATTTTTCTCCAATAATTACAGATTTTAAAAAATAAAATGAATACATAAAAGAAAGAAACATCTAAAATAGTAAAACTAAAATATATTTAACTTGGATTAACATTTTAATAGATTTTTTAAAATATATTTAAACAATTACATGTTTTATTTTCTTAATAATGTGCTTTCAAGAATGCCCATGTGAATGTAACTAGTTTACTAAATATGAAATAAATTAAAATCATATCAATTTGCCTTAATTTTTATTCAGTCTAATCTATGTACTCGTACTTATTTGTCAAAAATAAATTTACATTTATACATTAATTTTCTGTTAAAATGTACTTATAATGTTTGCTTTTTTCTTATTCGGGTTATACTTTTTCTTCAACCTACAGTTTGCTAAAATATTGTAAATACAAATTTATGTGTTAGATTATGAGTTTAAAGCATATTTAACATCTAAAATCTTAAATTAAATAGAAGAGTTACATCCTGGGATTACTTTTGAGTCACTTTTTAATGCTGCAATAACATCAGAAACAAGAGTTACGGCCCATTTTCCCTTAATGTTATTTTAAATTATCCAGACATTCAAGCTGAGCTCAGCTGTAACTAATCAGTTATTGCTCAAGAATCCAGAAAACTTTCTGACAGCAGGGTTTAATGTTTTTCTTTTCTCTTCCCTGTGCGTTAGGATAAGAAGGGGATTTCTGGGAAACCGATTCCAGCGGAGAGGAGGATTTATCAGCGACACATCCGACCCACGACGATGCTCGCCAAAAGCATCCTAGAAGGTAAGACGGCAGAAATATAAACCTTTCTTTGCAAATCTTCCAAAATCCCTTTTTATTCTCGTCTGTTTCTCCGTCAGTCATAAAGACTTTAGGAAGGGATAACTGCGGCGGTAGCCCAGGGCAACATGTTACCCTGGGGCGTGGGCCAGATATTTATTTTATTTTATTATCATTTATTTTTAGTGAATGTTTGGAAGACTTTGTACTTGCTGTAAATCAATTAATTGTATTTTAAATTAAAGCAAGCTCAGTAATTTCCATTTGAATAATTTATTGTTTTTCTCTTTTTTCTTTTTCTACCAAAAACTTTGATAAAACTTTTCAGTTTGGTGTTTTGGTCTCAACTAGCCCCTTTTTTTTGTTTAAAGAAACGTCATAATTCATTTTATTGGTTGTTTTGTTTATTTATTTTGGATATTTAAAATGTCTTCCAGTTCCAGAGTTTAAATATTTATTGATCTCTCACAGGGTATTCTTGCATTATTACTATTTTAGTTCAAAATGGTCTCAAAATAACAATATTATTGTTTATCGCGATAACTTTATCATCCAGAAACATTTATTTTTGTGACAGGCCTGTATCAGGTGAGATGTACTATATTTTGACATTTTTATGAACATAATCAATACTGAACCAACTGCTAATGTTGTATTTACAGAATGAAAAAATGATCTTTTATGCTCGACATTTTAGCTAAACTCTGGGAGAAATTTGCCAGAAAGCGTATTTTAAATTACATTTGAAGTAAATGAGGAACTACCTAAATTAGTTTTTGCTATTGTTAGGTTAGCTTATTGTTTTTACTAGGAAATGAAAGGAGATAAACATAAGACAACATGAAATATTTGTTGATGTTTTGCTCTTCCAAAATGTCTGCTTGTGTTGATTTGTGGCTAAAAGTGTTGATTGTGTCTTTTTCCACCAATAAGGAAAAGAATAAAAGATAAAATAGGGAACTCTCCATTCATTTCTAAATTAATGTTTAAAACAAGATGATTTCTTTTAAACCTTTCTGAATAAAAAACCTGGTAAACTGAGAATCTTCAGACATGTTTGGTTTGAGACAATAAAACAAAATTTTTTTTGCAAACAGTGGCGGTTTTTGATATGGGCAGTTGCCCAGGGCAGCATGAGAGAGGGGTGGGACACCTAGTAACCAGAAAATAAAATCTATCTCATCTGTCAGTTGGATCCTGAACTTGTTTGCTACTAGTAAGCATGTTGTAGTGGAGTAAGTTTCCCTTAGATGCAGTTGAGTACTGGGAGATTGTTACCTGCTTTCTGTGACATAAAACAGACAAAATCAGATAATTTCTTGTGTTTTGATTGGTTGGAGTGAAGCAGAAGGAGAGACTTGCACCGACTGCCATTCCTTCAAGAAACACAACTGTGTATATCTTTGTATTTTAAGCTTACAAAGTCAAGCACAGGGATTAATCACCATTAATCACTGTGCTTGAGTCTGACTAATCGTGATTAATCTGGTAAATATTTTTAATCAGTTGGCAGCACTAATTTAAAGTCAGTTGTTTTTCTGTATCAGATTGGTATCAGCTGGTACTAAACCTCAGATATCGGTATCGGAAGTGAATAATTGGATATCTATCAGCTTACTGTAATTCGATTTAGAAAAAACCTTTTTCTTTAGCGGATAAAACTTTCTTCACTCCTGCAACATGTGAACCACTGTTTGTTGATAGAAACTGACCGATTTAAACATGCTAATTTTGACTTGCTAACGTGTTCCAATGCCTTTTTCTGTGCTAACAGGATATCGTCCGGTGCAGCCGGATCCGTTCCTGGCGCCCAACGGCGCCCTTCCTCCGCCGCTGAGCGACCGCATGAGGAAGAGGAGGGCCTTCGCCGACAAGGAGCTGGAGACCATCATGCTGGAGCGCGAGTACAAAGAGCGGGAGGTTCTGGAGAGCAACCAGGCGGCCGCCGGCCCGCTGCTGTTCCCGGCCGGCCTGGTCCACCACGCCGCCGCCGCAGAGTTCAGCGCCTACAAGGCCGGCTTCTCTCCGGCGCCTCAGGTGGAGCATCAACCCAAAGATCTGCGCGGCTTCCTCGGCTCGGGCTGCCTGGATCTGCCGGCGCCGTATCCCAGCAGCTCCGCCAACGTCGAGTTGATCTCTTCCAACGTCAGCGTGGCCACCACCTACCGCCATTACCCGCTGCAGCCGTCGCGCGCCGCCAACACCGGCGGCGGTTTCGTGATGTGGCCCCGCGGTGCCGCCAACCTTGGGGACGCTCTGCTGTATCAGCAGTGCCTGTTCAACGCCACGGCGGTGCAGAACATGAAGCCGGGCGCCGTGTGGGAGCCTAAAGTGATGCCCGCCGAGAGCCAGCCTCCGGAGCACGAGGCGGCGGCCGGGCTCGCCGCCAAACTGGAGGGGTCCCGAGCAGCCGCCCTGCTGGACCCCAAATCTCCCTGCGCCTCCCAAATGAAGGAGTGCTCGGCCTTCTCTCCTCCAAAACGCAGCTTCGGACACTCCTTCCCCAGCAACAGTCATTCCCACAACCCGAAGCTGAGAAAGGACGGCGCTAAGCTGTCCATGAAACTCGACTCCTTCCACAACCTGGTCCAGAACTCGCTGGCGGGGAAACCCGGCGGACCGGACCTGAGAGAGCCGTACTGCAGGGAGCTGCTGGAGGAGGCGGCGCGCAAGTTCAGGGAGGGAAACGGCAAGGACGTATCGACCAAACCCATGGGGAACAAAATGGCGTCCGGCGAGTCTCTTTCCTTCTCGGTGGAGGCCATATTGAAGCGGCCGGCGGTGAGCCGAGCATTCCACTGACTCTGACCAGGAGCCATTTTTTTGCACTACAAAACGTTTTGGGCTCAAATGAAAACACAAGCACTGCTTTAAAAAGAGAAAAACAGTCAGTGTGAACTTTGTTTCTCTGTAACATAAATGTACAGGATATAATATTTTACATGTGCATGTTTTAATAATGTTATTGTGTAGAGTATTTAAACATTATCCGATGTTTATTGTTTCTCATGTCAATAAACTGTAAAAGAAAATCTCAATTTTATTTTATTTTCAACTTGAATAAAAGCAAGAGTTTTAATGTCACTTTGCAAAATATCTAAAAATATTTAAATGAATGAATACACAAATGTTTCAACACTTAAAAATTGAATTTTAATATACAGTTTTACCAAATGCACTTAATGACCTAATTTTCAAATTAGATAGAAATTATTTTTAACTAAGGTTGAAACGATTAATCAGATTAATTGATTAATTAAATTATAACTGCTTTAGTAATTGATTAATTGCTAACAGGATCATACAAACTCAAAAAACCATCAACTGATGGGACAATGTACTCAGAGCAGCAGTTAAGCCAAAACTGTACCTAACATGTCTATATTGATTGATTGATTGATTGCATTTAAGATAGAAAACTTTTTTTCTGTAATTCTTCAAGTGGCAAATTAATTTAATCTGGTTCAAATTCTGTAAAAATACAACAAAGAAATCCTAGTATGCACATTTTTCTGTCCAATTATTGATCAGAATAAATACTGATTGAACTTTTCATATATAATTTATGTTAAAAGTATTTTTTAGCTGCTAATATATATTTTTCTACACATGATCAAGGATTCACTAAAGGAATGCTACGTCATTGTATCTTGACAATACAATTGAATTATTTATTTACATCTTTTAATGTATTTCTAATATTTTATAAAAAAGACTAGTGATTTCATCAAAAATCTGTAGAATGCGCCATTTTTATGTTTAATCGATTAACCGTCAGAATAATTGCTAGAATAATCATTAGCTGCAGCCCTACAAGTATTTATTTTGTACAACTATTGTCCCTCAATTAAATCTAAAAATTGGAGTAAAATAAAAGACGCCCCAATTAACTATAATTAAAAGTGGATCGATAATTGATAATTGTTTATTTGATGTTTTAAATTACAGCAATAATGTTTGTTATAGTTAAACATGAATCATTAAGATAACAGCAGAGGCAGATCCGATCATTTACGGGAAAATAAAACTAACAAAGCAGTAATTCATTAAGTGTCAAATAAATGTCACAGCCAATTACGGAGATCCTCCAACAAAAATCAGCAGCTAATCACTCAGCTGAAAATAATTAGAGGGATGTAACAGATTGCTTTTTATCCACAAACACACACAGATCGCTGCGGCAACACGCAGTGTTTGCGGATTAACCGCTCTTCAGGGGTTTGAAACGCGACGTGAGGCCATAAATCTGAGAGCAGCAGGATGTGTGTGTGTGTCTGCGCTCACTCCCCTCTTGGGGTGTGTGTGTGTGTGTGTGTGTGTGTGTGTGTTGAAAGACAACTCCAAACGCGGGTTTCACTTGAACTGGTGAACACTCATCCGTGCAATGCTGAAAAAAAAGAGACAAAAAGTCACTAATCTCTCATTTCTGCAGTTCAGTGTTTCACCTTTTTATGTCAATCTTTGAACTCAAACAGAGAAGCCATGACAGCGGAAAATTAGAATATTTTAGATTTAACCTCATTATAATGATATTTTTTAGTGTCAGTAGTCACTTTAGGGAGAATTTTCTTTCTTTTTGCACTACAGTCAGGGCCGGCCCTAGCCTTCACGGGGCCCTTAGTGAAATGTGGTTTTGGGGCCCTCTAGTTCTGCTAATAATGTGGACCGGCTGCACTCAGCAGTCCGATCATTAGATCATTCACACACCTGCTATAAACTGATTGCATCTCTGGCAGGGCAGGATACATTATAGGATACATTATAGGATACATTATAGGATACACAAAGACCCTAGCAGCATAAATATTTGGCTGTTGAACTGAACCGTTCAAGCTAATTTTCCATTAGCAGCTTTACAAATCTTTTACATTACATTACCAAGGGACATTAAAACAAACTTTATCTTGGCTTCTTTCTTTTCTTCCTCCCTAAAAGATAAGTCTTTTTTTGAGACAGTGTTTTGCTAACTTAACTTCTGACCGGAGCTTTGGACATTTGGATGCTAATTGCTAATTGCACACCACCTCATGTTTCCACGTGGCGCTGCTCCCCCTTCTCTGCTATGCTGCTGCTAGCATAGCCTATTGTGAATGCTAAGGCTAGTTAGCATAGCCACTAATGGTGGCAGATAAACGGTTTTTCTGTAATGGTGAGTTGTTTCTCCGCCATTAGCACCTTAAGCAGCGAGTACATGAGGATGATTGACAGCACTAAAACCCGCCTCCTGGTTCTGATTGGTTGTTTTTTATGCATTTTTTCAGACGGCAGTAGCAGCTCAGGGAAGAGGCGGAGGAGATTGAGCTTTTCTGTCTCAAAAAATAAAAGTTTTTTAAAATAAAAGTTACATACTGCAACTTTAATGCATGTTAAGACATTTTGTTTTTCTAACTATTGAAATAAACAGGTAAAAGGATTTTTTATCCATAAATTTTAGGTTTTTGTGGACGGTTATGATTGGCAACCCCCACAAATATCAGGGATCAATAGCTGGTTTTATTTCCATTGTTTGAATAACTAGTATGCATCCATGCAGAGGAAACTCATTTCAGCTGCTTGTATTTCGTTGCTTCGATCATTGCCCAGAGTTTGTGACCGTGAGCGTAGGAACGTAAATCGACCGGTAAAGTGAGAGCTTCACCTTCAAGTTTCACAGTCAGGCTGGTGGATTTGGGTCATTGACATGTTTCAGGGTCCAGTTTCACTTCAGGTTTTATTTTTTTTACAGATTGTCTCAGTTTTCTGATACACGGTTAAATTCATGGTGGATTCTTTAACAGTGAGCTGGTCAGATCCCAAACCATGACGCTCCCACCTCCATGCTTCAGTGGCTATGCCGTACTTTTCCTGGAATGCTAACATCTGGTTTATGCCAAATATGTCCTTTGTCCTGAAGATTAATAATAAATCATAAAGTTACAGTCTCTGTCTTCCTGGCAAACTTTAGTCTGATCTTCATGTTTGTTTTTTTTTTAGAATAAAAGTTTCCTCCTTCTACACCTAGCATAACAAATACATTTTCTGATTTTGTACAGACATGTACTTTTACATCAACATTAGAAACAGCCTGCTTTGGGTCTTAATATACTGTATTACCTGTAGCTGCATTTACATTTGTTGCTACTATGCTAATGTAAAAGAAAAACAATTTCATCATCGTGGTTTTTCCGTTAAATAAGAAGTTAAATTAAAATCAAATGTGAATAAGTTTGTTTATGCAATAAGTCATTAAAAATCATTTAGGTGAGATTATTTTGATCCATCAGCCAATCAGAGGAAACATCAGCGAATTATTCAGGTGTTGGAGCGACAAGCCCCGCCTACTTGGGAGCGGCTGCGTATGGGACGTTTTGGGAAATTGTAGTCTGTGAATTTCCAGAGGAGTTGTGGCTTCAACACGTTGGAATGACACACAACTTTTTATGAATTGTGTGATGCTTCGAGAGCAAAGGACAAAAACTAACCATCATCCTCCTACCACTTCCTGTCGTCTTCTTTGTCATTTCCGCCAGTAGTAACATCCAGTTGTTGATCATGTGACTCGTGATGCAAATAAAGTGTTTTGTGGAATACAAATATTTCGATTAAATAAATATTTCGTAAAAAAAAGCTAATTTTAACCACAAAATTTGCTTAGTTAATGGAAACACAGCTTTTGCACAGTACCTCAATTTGTTCTGATATCTTTTCTACTTGTAAACAAATAAACCTGATATAATCTTATATTCCTGTTGACGGTTCCACTCAGTAGCTTTCCAGTAGAAACAGGAAGAGCACTTCAGCTAAGTCACATTTACAGCCTTAAAGTATCAAATCTTGAGATAATAACGACCTTGGAGGGTTTTATGACTGCAGTCGCACAGCAGAAGGTGACAATGTTTGTCTCCACTAACTGCCACTGATAAGTATCTGCTGAAGGCCTTTCTCCTGTTTCATTCCCAAAGTGTGAGATTTAACACGTCAGCAGAGGGAATTGGACCGGCGACTCGCCTCCGCCACCTTCCCCTTATCTACAGCTGGAGTTCACACAGTAGCATTTTGTTTACAGCATGCAGGTGTTGTTTGCCATTTACAGACTTCAGTGACTTACCTTCATGCTGTGAGGTTAGAGAATGAAACACAAACACACACACACACCCACACACACACACACCCCATACGTATCTCGTATTTCAAGACAAAGATAAAAAGACAAGAAAGAAAAGTCACAGAGTGTGTTTGTTGTTTGTACACACAAAAGTGTTGGATGTCACTAAGTCAGCACTTAAAGAAATAAATAAAATAAAACCTTCACCAAGACGTAAAATCGTAAATGTGTCATGTAGGCAGGGGAAGTTTTTATGTCAACATAATTGATGAACCAACATGTAATTCATGATTCATTACAATATTTTTTCCCATTATTTCCATTCCTTGTTTCCTGGTTGAGAAACATTTTAGTTTCATTTTCAAAAGATAAAATTGAGTCTTTTTATTGTTTCAGCAAAATAGATATCACATCATGGTTCATATGCGATAGATACATGATCGGTATCAATAGATAATCCATTTGATAATATATTCACTGAACTCTGATCCAGAACCGCACAGCATTCTGGGAAATGTAGGAAGAGGAAAGACATTAGCCGCTCAAACTCTCACAATGAGCTAAGCTAGGTTGGTGAAATCAATAAACTCACTCTCTTTGGTTACCTAGCAACTCACTCACTCCTTGGTTACCTAGCAACTCACTCACTCCTTGGTTACCTAGCAACTCACTCACTCTTTGGTTACCTAGCAACTCACTCACTCTTTGGTTACCTAGCAACTCACTCACTCCTTGGTTACCTAGCAACTCACTCACTCTTTGGTTACCTAGCAACTCACTCACTCCTTGGTTACCTAGCAACTCACTCACTCTTTGGTTACCTAGCAACTCACTCACTCTTTGGTTATGTTTGGTAAAATGAATTAAGTCTTTGCAAAAAAAATTGTCTTTCAACACAAATAAAATACCAGATTTTAGGCTGTTGTCATCCAGTTTTTGGTAAAAAATGGATGACAACGTGACGTGACGCTGCAGTTAGTCTGTAATTTCAATCCAGTTAATAGAAACATGCAGAAACCCCTCATTCTGGCAAAACAGACATAAACATGTGAGACACAAACCAGGCTAAATGAAAATAAAATGACACAATGTGGATTTTCCCTGCTTGGATACAACGGCTCTATTCTTCTCCTGCCCTGCTGCCCATATAGCCGCTGGCTGCCCTTCCAGTGACTGTGTTTGCTTTATTGCTTTATCACCACCAGAGTTGTCTCAACCCAAAACACGCCTATGAACCCTTCGCCAGGTGTTAATCCAGCCCATCCATCCCACTGTTGCCGTTGTCACGCCACAAACTTTCAGCTCATCTGATACGCTACAATCCTCTGCACATTAAGACTCTATTAGGCACCACAAAGTCAAACACAAACACACATTCACAGCACAGCATCGCATGGTGGGTTGTTTTGACTCTGGGAATAAATGGCACATGCGGTATTTTGCATTGGCGGTTAGTGGCCGTGAAAGGAAGGCGAGGATGCCCATTCATTTTCACCCACGCTGTTTCTTTCAGACCGGGTTGCCAGATCTGACTGACGGTTTCCAGCACAAAACAACGAAAAACCCAACAAAGTTAAAAAAAACACAAAAAACAGCACAAATCTCAACCTCTAGAGAAACTCATGTTGATGGCGCCACATATAGATGATCCTCAACAGTTTTGGTTGTACTTTGAACACAATGAGACTTGAGTTTTTTCTGTCATTATGTCCTTTTAAATCACAATGTTGCCATGGGATTTCTGTTTTACAATACCACTACATAGGATGCTTCCACACCTGATAGGAGACTTGATTCAATTCAGACCAAATTTACAACATTTGTTAAATTTTCAGCTGCTGCGGTTCACTTTCCCACTGCGCTGTGTCAAATGATCCAAACTAAGTGAAAAACCTGCTCCCCTCTTCGCCTGTGGGGGCGCTGCACCCAGAACTACCGAAGAAAATGACGCAAAAGCATCCAAAGAAGACCAGCTCAACTTTCTACTTTACACAATGTTAACAAAAATAGAGTATAATCAACGGTTGTAGGATTTCTCATTTGCTAACACTAGTTAGCATTTGTTTTGGTTGTATTTACCCAGAATTCACTGCTTTTGGAGCAGTTTCCGGTCCACTTAATGTTCATATATGCAGTCAAATTGAACCCGAGTTAATTTTATCTGAACTGAGAGTTTTGTAGGAAGACCAGAGTTTGCTCTTTTAGTCTGATTATCACATTCACACCTCTGCAAACAAACCGTATTTCTACCTGAACGAGCCAGAGTTTGATTAAAGCGGAGTAAAAAGAGTCCACTAGCGTGCATTTTATTTAAAAATGTGCTTTCCTGTCACACATTCACAACTATTTTGAAAGAAATTTCCCTGAAACCTTTCTAAAAACCCAACAAATGTTGTAAAGAGCAACAAGCTTTTTTTTCCCCCAGCCAAATGAGTTCAAAAGCAGAAATCCGCCCAATATGGCAACCCTGCTTTCAGCCTCTACCAGCAGCAACGCTGGGATCCTGCATTCCTTCCCAGCACCTTGTAATCCAATAAGAAATGTGTAGCACTGCTGCCTTTTGACAAGCAGCTCCACTTAATTACCACGTTGTAGGTCTGACAGGCGTTAGGGGGGCCGGTCGGACCAAAAGGAGGGTCATCGCTGGTTCAAAGTTGCTGGGAACATCCTGGATACTCATTCAAAGTAATAATTTAAATGTATAATATGAAATAAAACCCTAGGAACTTTTGGTTTTGCTGCGGGGGCAGAAGTTGATCTCTAGGCCAAACGTTTTGCCAAGTGGGCCAAAGTTGTAGACTCAAAAGTAGTTGGAGGCCAAAACAAACCCAAACTAGAATCAAGCAAATAAAGTAGCTCAATATTTAATGAACCCTCAAAACTCAAAAGCAACTTTTACGACGGTTGTAGATTGTACATTTCCGCCAGAAACTAAAAACATTTGTGATTAATCTCATAATTTGTTTTAGAAAACTTTGAAATTTTCTAGAAAACTTTTGACATCTGAAATAACCAAAGTTTTTGAAGAAAAATTCTGATATTAACCTAAATTTTTTTTCTTGAAAATTTTCTTGTTTTTTTCCTAGAACATTTTTGAGATTACTTTCAAATTTTTGAGTTTTTTTGGCAGAAAGTTACTACTTACTACTACTTTAATTTAGCATGTGAGCTGTTTTAAAAGAAAGACGTCTAGTTTTCAGTTTCTTTTGGGTTCATTTATTTACATTTATTTTCAGCAATAAGAACAGGATTTGGGTCACTTTTGCTATATTTTGCCAAGTTTAAGAAAGAATAAAAGCTGATTTGGTTGCAGCAAAGTCACCTTTTCAGTAGAAGTCTTGGTTTTACTTTTTAAAATCTGGATATAAAAAGACATACTTTGTGTTGTACTTTACATTTTCCTGTGTAAGAAAATTATGTTGGTAATAATTTTTACCCTGATGACAAATCAGAAATGTCTCCATTTGCATCTATGAGCCAAATTTGTATAATTTTTTTAATTGCAGGGGCCACAAATCCATGCTCTGGGCTCTATTTTTAATGTTCAAATCTTACAATAACGATGCAAAAGCAAAGTGGAGGCACAGAAAAAATTTGCTGTCATTTTTTTAAGGTTGCAAATGGGAACCAGCCTCTGCATGTTGAGGCATCAAAACTCAGAATGAAACAAGAAAAGGAAAGGTTCAATTTCTGACTCATTAGTAAGGCTTGTTGAACCTGCGCAGCACCATAAACATGCTTATTTAAGCTAAAGTACAGCCAGCCGGCACGCTTCCAGCGACCAAATTGCCCTTTAAAGTAACAGACTAGACAAGGTCAATGGAAAGGGCAAAAACAAAAAAAATCCTTTCTATATTTATGTTTTGCAAGAATCCCAGCTGAACCTTTACGCCTGCAAAGTTCCAATTTTTTGATGTGAAACATTGAAAACATAATTTCAAAATGTTTTCCACCTTTGATGTGACAAATATCTTATGTGCAGTTAGAAAATTTAAATCAGCACAGCTTCAGTTCATCAAACCTGAACATCCAGAGTCACATAAAGACAGTTACAAAGTCAGTCTTCTGTCCCTGCAGAACTTATGTTGCAATGATTACTGCAACGGTTGGTTGCTGGTTTATGTTTTTTGGTGTAAAGCACTTTGAGGTGCCTTGTTGCTGAAATGTGCTATACAAATAAAGCTTTACTTAACTTTAATACAACTTACAGGAGCAATGCAGGGTGAACAAGTCAAGGAAAGCAGATAGCGAGTGGAAGAATCCAGCAATGACTTTGCATGATGAAGCAGTGTTGAAAAATGACAATGAAACCAAAGGAATGAATCAGAGGAAATGTGCAGGGAAGCTCAGTAAGGGAGGAAATAGCAAAAATAACATTTTCAATCAAATTTTCAGTCTTGTTTTTTTCTTTATCTTCAAAAACTGAAATTTTTAAGACTAAGGAAAGTTCTTATCATGATCAAAACATTTTCTAGATAAATGATAAACAATACGATGAATGCCCATCCCCAATGATGTTAATGCATCAATTTTAAAGATATTCAGCAATGGGAGCAGATGGTATGGTCACAAAATCACAAAAAGATGAAGGAAGCTAAGAAAAAAGAAAGCACATGTAGTGGTGCAGATTCTGTAGAGAAGTCTGTTTGGACGCATAGTCAGAACTGAGAGTGGTGGGATTGGGATGTGATGCACTTTAGTGACAAAAACTTATTTCATAATAACATAAATAGGATTTTTGTCTGTTATTTTTGTCCAGACTTCTCGCATCTGACATCTTCTTATGCAGAATTATGAAGCATGTCTCACGTAGTGTGACGTAAAAGTTGGAGAAAATGCAACATTCAGATATGGTTTAGTTCCACAAATCAGACTTTTTGCTTTGGGTGAAAAGATTGGAATTGGGTCATTCAGACTGCAGTGAAAAATGTTTTATTTGGGTCGAAATTACCTGCCAAAGAAACTATAAACCGAGCGGAAAAGACCTGACAATAATCTGATACATAAATGCAAATCAAATGTACAAATAATACAAGAATAAACTAAGAAACTAAAAACAAAGGGATGAACCTGTATAGCAACATTCTTTGAATAATAATGAGTACAGAGAACTGCGTATGGCAAGACCTTTCGAATATAAATAAACCAAAAGGAACAGATCAAGCACAATAGAAAGCCAAATCCCAAACACCAAAGAATTGCAATAAATATAGGATATTGCTCTTATTAGATGTGGAAAAGGATCAGAAAGAATTTTTTGGTTTCATTTCTAAATCATAAAAACCTGGCATTGCAACTGCTGAGAGCAAACCTTTCGTATCCTCTGTGTCTTTGTTTTGTTCTGTGTTTTTGGAGGATATTTGTTTCCAAGGAAGCCAATTTGCAAGTCAGAGATACTTGAAGGCTTCTCTCTTCTTCCCTGGAATAATTTTGAAACATTCACGTAAGGATCCAGGCTGAAGGCAAATTCAGCCACTTCAAATCCAGATGATAGCCACATTTGCAAGTTTATGCAAATAGTTGTAAAACTTTGATTTGCCAGTCGTTGAATCTTGAGACAATTGTCTTTCGCCAACTTTGTCCTCTGTTTGCATTACCACTTCCTGTCTTTCTGTATTTCTTATTTATGGATTCTGAATTTATGTTTTCTCTCACCTGTTCTATATTTAGCCAGTTCAAATATATAAAAACTTAATTTAGTTTGTCATTTTAACAAACACTTCCATCTTCTCCACCTGCTTGGCTTCAGGAGGGCATTTGCTAGTCTAAACATTCATGTAAATGCTATGGAAAAATGCTTTGTGCTGCAATGTAGCTCAAAGAAAATAACTCAAACCTCTGCAATGTGCATTCACTCTGGGCTCTGCACACTTTATTTTTATATGTTGTTTCTGTCGGGTGTGTTGTCTTTGCGTCTTTGTCGTTTTTCAGATTTTATTTGGCTCGCCGTGCGGCTGCAGCGTGGAGGGAGACAGGGATCGGTTGAGGCTGTTGTTGCTCACAGAGAGCATGAAGAGGACAGTGCAGATGGTGCAGCTGTATTCAAACAGTGATAAATGACCGCCGCACCTGGCTCATGGTAACTCGAGTAAACACCGCAAATGCCAAGGTTAACACTTAAAACTTTTGATTTGCATAGGCCTTTGAAAGTGTACTCAAATAAAAATGGCCTATAAATGGACACCACCACACAAGCAAACAAATTTTCTAAGTTTAGAGTATAATGATTAGCCAATATGTACGCCAAATTTTATAAAATATATACAACTTTTTTTTTACAAAGCGTGTTTTAGACTTTATGGAGGCGATAAATGCTGCAGAAACACAATATATGCCTTTGCAGTTTGGTGGATTTTTATAAACATTCTTGTAAAATAAAATAAACCAAGTGAAAGTGCAGTATTACTTCTTTTTAGTAGATAATAGATAAACTACAAGGTCACAATCTCTTGCACCTGTTTAGGTCTATAACGATCATTCACTGCCTGTTTGTAGCCAAAACAGGATAATGTATTATGTTTAACTTAAATAAGGGGATTATAACAATACATCCTGCAGGTAGATTATAAAATGATCTGCCTGCAGAGAAGCTGTAAGCAAAAAAGCTGCATATTTTTGATATTCCAAACAATTTAAATACAATTTATTGTACAAATATTTGAGAAATATTTATTTTAGATGCAAAGACAGTACAGTAAAAACAGTCCAGCTTTTTATACATCAAAATAAATATTGTCCCAAGGACATCGCCATGTTGTTTACACAGCAATGCATTTTGGGTAAACTACGTATGCCAGGTCCAATTATGCTAGCTTCATCCAGCCAAAATAGCATTGAGTTAGTATCATTATGAAGACGTTTCAGTTTGATCGAGTTGAAATTGATAGAAATGTAGAAATCACAAGAGGAAATGAATATGAGGAGAAGCAAATGAGGAAGAGGAAGGAGTTCATGGAAATAGCTGGAGTTCGTGCTGCTGCTGCCACCATTAGCTTCGTAAATAAAACAGTGAAGGACATAAACCTCTGATGGTGTGATCTGGTAAGTAGCTCTGTAAACAGCTCTGTGTCCGGTCAAATGGTCAAATCTCGGTGGTTTCACTTTCGGTAGTAGCAATAGCCATTAGCTTCCTCATAAGTTTTGCTCATAGAAACAACTCTCAGTCCTCTGCAGAGAAATGTTGAAAGCACAAATGTGACTCCTTCGGAAGTTGTTCTTTTTTATGAAGGAAGCGATGCCGGCTCACTTCACTGGAATTAGCCTTAATTTTTCTTTAAATTACGGCTAAAAAGCTATAAAAAGCTATTAACCATGAGGCATTGTCTAAATTCACACTAGTCAAACGCAAAGTCAGTGACGTTCAGTCAGGGGAGGCCTCACCTATCATCCTGGAAAAATAATAATGACAAGATAATTTATATAGGTATTTTTACCCTGTGGTTTGTACTATTAAGTATTTATTTTTCATTTAGCTTAACCAATTTTTATTATTTTTTCTTTGATATCACTGAATTTTTGCAATTTTCCATTCAAATGCTCTGAAGCGCAGATGGTGAGGCAGCAGCAAGCTGAGCCTCACCTGGGATTGATCAACCTCTGATTGATCAACCTCTGATTGATCAATCTCTTGCTAACTGCGTTGGCTGCCATTCTATGAGAGCATGCTCCTCCTATCTGTACGTCGACAATAAAATGGTTAAAAAATATTTAATATATGTACTGATTTTCCATAATTTAGATTATGTATATAATGTACAGTGTTTATTGTCACCAACTGTGTGTGTAACGTGTTTCTTGTGCTGAGGAGATCAGAAATCAGAGAACAGACTCGAGGTGAGGCAGGCAGTTCTCTGGCCTCCTGGCAGGGGGCGCTCATGATCCCAGACATTGTGACTCCACAACTGCAGAGTAAGAGACAGTAACCGCGAGCTAGTAAAGTGCAGCGATATAGTATTTATAGTTTTTTCCTCTCTTCCGACGTCAACATGGATTTCTACATTTCTACATTTAAATAGTTTTCTAAAGTGGCTTTTTAATCGAAGCTGGAAATAATAACTAAAGGAAAACCAACACCGGAGCTGGAAGGTTTGCGCCAAACTAGAGACAGAAGGCTAATAGATTAGCTAATAGCCGCTCTTTTCAAACGGAAAGAAAAGACTGGATGTGTGAAACAGCCATTACTGCTTTCAGTCTTTTCTCAACCTGTGGCCCTGTGTGGACTCTGGTGGGATTTTGGACTGGTGGGATTTTGGACTCAGATGGGATTTTGATTTAAACCAAACATGAGCGGTCAACCACTCATATTCAAAGCCACTAAAACTGGGATAGATTTGGATGATCTGATATTTTTGTGCAAAATGAGCGGCGCACGGACTTCATTTATAGGTAAGATTGAAATAATTTTTTGTTTAGTTTTTTAAATGAAATGTGAGTGTTGTGGGCTACAGCTTGTGTGTGTGAAGAATGCAGAAAAGAAACGCAACCCGCGAACTCCTGTGTTAGATTACCTATAATCTACCACAGCAATCATCTATTAATAATGCAAAAATAAACATTAAGTCTAAAAATACACCAGTGCAACAGACTGAATGTTCTATGGGAAATATTTGAGTGTTTTTGGTGTTGAATCCGGAAACTAAAATCCCCAACTCCTTCCTGTGTAGAATCCGGTACAGAACAGACAATAATAATAATATTAATAATAATAATAATATTAATAAATAAACAACAAATGGCGAACTGAAAAATATAACGAAAAGACATAGAATTTTTGAAGAAATTCAACTATTTTTAAGTTAACGGGAAAATGACGACATATCTAGGCCAACATGCTCAACTAATTGATAACTTTCTGTTGAAACATGGAGAGTAGCAATTTTAAAATATGCAGATATTGAAACAAATTAATTGGATTGTTGTATCTGCCACCTTGCTAATAAAACTGAAATCTCTCTGTAGACAGGATGTTCAACCTAACAGTTTAATATCTAGAGACAATATTTCAAAGTAGCATAAATACAGTCTGTTTCTGCTTTTGTAGAAATTATTGCAACACATTTAATACTTTCTCAGAAGTATTTTTTAGGTTATGTTTTATGTAGGACAAAAACATGCTGACTCCTGAAGTTGCATTGAGCAGATTTAACCTTGGAGTTGGTCTGGCAGAACCTGTTGCGACTGTGACACTTTGGTCTTGTTTAGTCAACATTGCCTGTGCTATTCTCTCTGTTTTCATGTCAACACATTTTGTTTCCTGCACAATACAGTATGAAGAAACTGGCATCCATTTCTTCTCTGCACATGCGTTTAAACAACTTGCAGGTTTTATGTCAACCAGCTGAGCAGAAGTTTTTAACACTTCTTCATTTTCCTGTTAGCCTTTTCCATTTCTGACTCCAGAAGGGAAGATTTAAAACTGCTGTTTCCTTTTCTGATCTATGATATTCTACATAAACACAACCTTTATGCAAGTTAGGGGTGTCCAAACTGTGGACCGGGGGCCATTTGTGGCCCTTGGATTCATTTTGTGTGGCCCCTCACAGTATTCAAGAATGGCACAAATTTGGCCATCCGGATGAGATTTTCCATGGCAAGTTTTTATCTTCTTAAGCAAAAAAATATTAAGAACAACACAGAAAGACTTTTTATTTCATAATAAGTCGTCCCACAAACATCAAAAACAAACCTTGGCACACCCATCCATCACATTTGGCTAAATGCAGCGAAGGTTGTGGAAAAGGACATTAATCAAACTTTCCTTCATTAATTGTAATGAAAAAAGTAAAGTTTTATTGGATGGATTATAGTTCTGTAGAAGTCATCAGACTTTCATGAAACCTTGATTGATAACATTTCCGCTAAATGGGAGAGAAGGTAAGAGTTTTCTTCCAAATCCATCCACGTCACTCTCCTTCCTACGTCATCCGTAAGCAACACAGTGTTAGAGTTAAGCTTATTTTTTCAGGTGGAGAACTTTCCCTAAAAGTACTAGACTGTTTCCCCGGCCACTTGGCTGAAAGACTCCAACATCTTCTAAAAAAAGTCAAATTAAACCATGAGGCAGGCTCCGGTTGGCTAATCGGGAGAATTCCCGCTGGGCTGTTCTGATGTTTGGATCAGAACGGCCGGTTTTCTCTCTTTGTTTTCCATTTTTTGGGGCCGGTGTGCACTCTCCACTGGCAGCTCTCGGTTTCATATTTATAAGATGGAAAGTAGAAAGAGCTAGAGTGTTTTAAAAGTTATTAAAATGAGGGAAGCTGTGGAAACGGAGTTAAATGTGCAAACCTTTTCACAAAATGAGGCTGCAGGTCAGTAACTTCAAATGTGGATGATAAAACGGGTAATGCTAGATGTATTTTGAATGTTATTAGAATTAGTATAGTGAAGAGTGTGAAGCAGAACTGATTTTTATGAAAACCGTTCACACACAGTCGCGTTTACTTAATTAGTAAAACGACCATGGAAAAAAGTGGATTTCAGCCAAAAATGTGAATGGAGCAACAAAACCTGCTGACCTTTCCATCCTCATTTGAACTTTGTTGTTTTCACCATTTCTAGATGGCTAAATGCATCAAGTTGCTGTTATGGTTGTTTAATTTGCTGTTTGTTTTAACAAACAGTTAAATGTGTCTGTAACGGAGCTGCTGGTGATCGAATATAAAACTGTGGCTTCTACACTGAGAGATTTAGTCCCTATTTAATTTTTACCAACACAGATTTTTACTTCCAAGTTTTGCCAATTTTGACATTTAAAAAATGATGGAAAAAAACTGAATTTTTTTCAGTTTTGGTGTTGAATCCGGAAACTGAAACGGAGTCAACTACAGCTTCTGTAGTTGACTCAGAAACTGTCAACTACAACTAATACTTCATATTCTGCTATTCAGTGTGGCGTAACAGATTTATCCGAACCATTTCTGTGAATTTTGACCCGTTAATATTTTTTTCCTCTTTATTTTAGCTTTTCAGCAGATCAGCTAACCCATCAACTTTTATTATTTTCAATTCATTTTGCTAAGAAATGCAGTTTTTCTAGATTTTAGACATTGTTTCTCAGTTAAAAAGTTGGCTTCCCTAAAATATCTTCCAAACCTGATGAGGCAAAGTGAAATAAAAGCAATGTTTAAACCAAGACGCTGCATTAACTGATCACCGCAGTGCAGAATATTAATGCTGAAACAAGGTCGTTTGTTTCCTGCCCTGCACAATTTATAATGAGGACAGAACTTATAACTCCAAACAAACAAGGCCTTAAGTTGTGATTTAGACCTGTAGGAAGTTCAAGGAAAGTATTTTTGACCATGTGGCCTTCAGCTGCTCGCAGTTCAGCCCGGCTCTGTTTAAACCTGCAGATTTACACCACAGACCCAAAAGGGAAGAAAAGAGAGGAAAAGAAAATAAATCATTGTTCATGCCACATTTCCTGGATATCTGCAGTTATTGTTACTCTTCCTTTCGGGCTGGTTTTGTCTTGTTTCAGGTGCGCTAATATGTTTGCACTGCAGACTGGATCAAGGATGCTTGGTGGGATTTTGTGTTTTGCTGAGCGTAAAATAAACGTATTTTAATCTGCATAGAAACCCACATTATGAAATTATATGAAATATTTACAGCACACATCTCAGAGAATGCTGGATATCAAATATAAACTATTTGGTGGTTTAAGGAGTGTAGCATCTTGTTGCTAAAGTTTGCAGTTGAAGTTTTTCGAAACCTAGTTTTGGTTTCCATGATGACAGCATTTAAATGTCTTCCTTTAAAATGCAAATAGAGAAAATAATGCTTGGAAGTAATATTCTCCTGCTTCTGGACTGAAAAAATAGCTTTGACTTGATCTTTTGAACGCGCTGGGTTTTGTGTAGAAACTTTTAAAAATGGAGGCGTTATTACTGGATCTGTTGAAGGCAAGATGTACAGTCACTATCAGTGTTGATATTTCATTTTAGGCATTTTTATGTCCAGTCTCTTCACAGTCATAACATATTAGGTAAAGTATCCAGTAAACCTCTTAAAGGGCCAGTATTATGTATTTAAAGGTCCATAATTCCATTTTATAGGTTAATAAAGTAACTGTTACCTTCAGTTGTTAGAAAAATGCTATATATCCTTAATGGCTTGAAATTGGGCCTCTGTCTCTTTAAGAAACTCCTGCTCTTTCTGAAGCTCCGTGTTCACCAGCATTGCTCTGAAAAGTAGCTCCTATAATGAGCTCAGCAGATGTTTGCTAATATCTGCTGGCTAGTCTGAAGGAGTTGAGTGGAGGAGTTGCAGCAGAGGGTTGCTAGGTGACGCGGAAGCTTGGAAACTGATGAGCTTTAATTTTCTGTCTTTTATTATATATCACAAGAAGGCCCGTTGCAATAAACAAATTAATTAACCACATAATAAATTAAAACAAACTCAATTGTGAGGATTTGAGTTTTCTGTGTGTTTATTTTGGTTTCTCTGTCAGTTGAGTCCCTGTGTTGTCCCGTCTACCCTTTGATTGATCCCAGCTGTGTCTTGTTCCCTGATTATCCTCTGTGTATTTAAGTCCACATGTGTCTCTTGTTTCCTTGTCGGGTCCTCAGCTTGTCTGTCGTCAGTTCTTGTTTATTTCCAGTTTATTACCAGTTCTGAGCTCTTAGCCTTCTGCTCTCCTGTGCTGCCTGGATTATTGTGCTTTATTCTTCATTAAATCATCATTTCATTCTACAAACCTGGGTCCACTGCATCTACCTCACCATTTTACAACCACAAACCTTGACATCAATAACTGCCATGGGCATGATTTATTGTTTCTCTCTTTCCTCTCTTTCTGTAAAAAAAATAAAAAAACAAAATAAAAGTTAAATACAATTTTCTTTACAGAGACTTCATAATACATTTTATTTATTGTTTCTGTTTTTGTTTATTTATTTTATTTCCATTACCATTATATTACTGCAAAATGGTCTCAAAACAACAATATTATCATTTATCACAATAACTTCTGGGACAATTTATCGTCTAGTAAAGTTTGTT
>CAEFZY010059805.1:0-16536 GCA_903066815.1 Brachyrhaphis roseni | reverse complement strand
TATATAAATAGGTGTGTGTGTGTTTAATATATTTTTTCTTTTTACAGTAAATAAAAAAACTGAGTTTTTTTTCTTCTATGCTTATAATTTAAATGCCTTCATTCTGATTAAAGCAGAACCCAAGTCAGATTGTCTGTTTGCGCACAAATTTGGCGAATGAAACTGATTCTGGTTCCGATTCTGGTCTTCAATGAACTCGTCTCCTGTCTCACACAGAGGAACAAATACTTTGCTCGTGTTTCCAGTCGGAACAGGATTCAGGCTGTCCCCGGAAGAGCCCGTGTGAGATGGCGGTCGGTACTCGGACCGTTTGGTAGTTTTTGGGTTTTTTTAGCTCCTCAGACGAACCGAACCATCTGCCTTACGGGAGCCTGAGTCGAGGCCGCTATGGAGGGGGGTAAACCGAGCCTGACGCTGGTCTACCAGGCGGTCCAGGCCCTGTACCACGACCCGGATCCGTCCGGGAAGGAACGAGCCTCGCTGTGGCTCGGAGAGTTGCAGAGATCGGTGAGAGCCCTGGGGAATGGTTCCGTTTGGGTCTGGCGAGGGTTCGGTTCGGGTTTAATGAGTTACCTGAGGAGGAAGCGGACAGGTGTGGCAAGCTGCGCAGTCTCAGAGGAGCTCCTGTTCCTGTTAGCATGGTGGCTAAGCTAACGGAATGAATGGATCAAAACAGAAACAGAACCGGTCATTTTTTTCACTTTATCCGGCATTTAAAGGGCGAAACTTAAATCAGATCAGTTCAATAAATCACTAATAATCAGTTTTATGATTAAAATGTTTGATTCTATGCGGAAGCAGCAGATTAATTCCCAGCAGGCCTGGTGCTGCTGTGACTGACAGCTCAGCCAGACTCAAGCCAGACTCCAGCCAGAATCGGCAGGATTTACCTGAAAGTGCTTCCGGATCACCTGGAGAAGGTCTGAGACCAGATCCAGAGATTCGGGGGAGAAAGTGGGCCAGGGTGCTTGAACTCGGCTCGTCATTCAGAACGGTTTCCTTAGTAACAGTGTCTGCAGTTGAAGGTGAAGCCTGCTGTCATGGTTCCCCTGTAGACCCGGTCCAGGAGGAAACGACCTGCTGCTCATGAAGGTGTTCAGGAAAACTCTAGAAGTTAAAAGTCTTTAGTTCCATGTCTGCTGCTCTCTCACATCCTGGAGAACAGCTCCAGATTCTCCTCTGCATTCAAAATGTGTCAGGGTACGATCTGACCTCCTGACTTGGGGACGCCCCGGGTTCTCAGAGGACTTCTGTAGCAGATCAGCCCCGACCCGGTTCTGATGGACCGTCTGGCCCGGTTCTGTTCTGTTAAACGGCTCAGTGACTTAACTTCCTGTCCTGTGCAGATGTTTGCCTGGGAGATCTCGGACCAGCTGCTGCAGCTGAAGCAGGACGTGGAGTCGTGTTACTTCGCTGCGCAGACCATGAAGATGAAGATCCAGACTTCCTTCTACGAGCTTCCTCCAGAGACCCACAATGCACTGCGGGACTCCCTGCTGACCCACATCCAGAACCTCAAAGACCTGTCGCCCATCATCGTCACTCAGGTAAGACCTGCCCCCAGGAGGCTTTCTATGTGACAATCTGAGATTATAATCTGGATTATCAGGAAGCCGTGAATCCAAACAGCAGAAATCTGATCTGGTTCTGGTTGGCATCAGAACTCTGCTGCAGCGTTTTGGATCAGTTGAAGGATTTTAACTGAAGAGTTCAGTCTGAGGCAACAGATCAATGGATTAGGTTATAGATTATCAGGAGGTTTATCATTTATGCAATATTCCGGAGATTAAAGGAGGAAACAAACTTATTTTCTGTGGGATTAAATGACATCCTGGTTAAAACCTTCATCACTGGAGGATCATTTGATTCCGATCTCTAATCAACTGATAAAGTTCTGTTCAGAGGTTCTGATCCAAGAACAAAAACTTCTGTCATCCAGGACTTAGCGTCCTGTAATCTACTGCAATAATGTGGATTACAGAGGAATCTGAGCATCATCAGTTTGTGATGTGGTTTCCTGTAGCAGTCTGTGCTACAGCGCTTCTGACTGTAGCCTGATGGGAGGACGGCACCATTTCAGGATTTGATGTAAAATCGATTCTCTGTAACATTATTTCAAATGTTCAGCTTCATCAGTGGTTCTGGTCAGCCCGGTTCTGACTCAGTCCTGGCCCAGGTCTGACCCGGTCCTGTCTTGCAGCTGGCCCTGGCCATCGCTGACCTCGCCCTGCAGATGGCGTCCTGGAAGGGCTGCGTTCACACGCTCATAGAGAAGTAGGAATTCTCGCGTCTCACCGCTCTGTGTTTGTGCAGCCCGGCCGACCTTTGACCCTGCTGTGTGGCTCCGCCCCTTCAGGTACAACGAGGACACGGGCTCCATGCCGTTCCTCATCGAGATCCTGACGGTCCTGCCAGAGGAAGTCCACAGCCGGTCGCTGCGGATCGGCGCCAACCGCCGCACCGAGATCATCGAAGACCTGGCCTTCTACTCCAACACCGTGGTCGCCCTGCTGGTAGGGACACGTGTCCTCTGGCTGTCCACCACTAGGGGGTGCCTGATCTGTCTCTGCTGGTACGTCTGACCTCCACGTGTCTCTAACGTCCCTGTCCCCCTGGCCCGCCCCGTCCCCAGACGTCCTGCGTGGAGAAGGCGGGCGGCGATGAGAAGATGCTCATCAAGGTGTTCCGTTGCCTGGGCAGTTGGTTCAACCTGGGCGTCCTGGACAGCAACTTCATGGCCAGCAACCAGCTGCTGATGGTCCTGTTCCAGATCCTGGTGAGTCCCGGTTCTGGCCCCGGCCCCGATCCGGGTCCCCAGACTCTGACGGGTTCCGCTTCGTGTCCCAGCAGAGGGACGAGACGTCCACCAACCTGCATGAGGCGGCGTCGGACTGCGTGTGCTCAGCGCTGTACGCCATCGAGAGCGTGGACACCAACGTGGCTCTGGCACTGCAGCTGTTCCAGGGCGTGCTGACGCTGGAGACGGCCTACCACATGGCCGTGGCCCGCGAGGACCTGGACAAGTAAGGTTCCGGCCAGCCCGGCGGCGGCCCGGGGTCCGGTCGCCACGGTAACAGCCGCTCTGTGTCAACAGGGTGCTGAACTACTGCCGGATCTTCACGGAGCTCTGCGAGACGTTCCTGGAGACGACGGTCCGGACGCCGGGTCAAGGAATGGGCGACCTGAGGACGCTGGAGCTGCTGCTGATCTGCGCCGGACACCCGCAGTACGAGGTACCGGAACCGGACCGGGCCCGGTTAGAGTTACCGGCTACTCCTGATCTTATTCTGGCAGTAAACTCATCAGGGGTCATACGTCGCCTTTAATTGGCAGGCAGGAAGGGAGACATTGGGTCAGCAGGGTAACGCAGCAGTCTGTCTATAGACTTTAGTATAACTGATTTTAAATCACTCAATGGATTAAAGATCTGCTGCTGTTGGATCAACATACCAGACCGCTCAGGTCTGCTGGTTCTGGTTCTGGTTCATAGAAACAGCATCCAGCTTCTATGCACTGCAGATCTGGAACAAACTTCCAGAAAACTGCAAAGCTGCTGAAACCCTGAGCTCCTTTAAGTCAGTGGTTCTGATGGCTGTTCACCACTTCATGTCTTTTTACTGAAACGTTCTGAGAAACTGGACCGGGTCGGGTTCTGGTTCTGGCTGGGTTCTGCAGCCTGAACTAATCCAGGTCACAACCTGTTGGGGTCTGAAGGAACAGAACCGGTCCAAACTGGCTTATCAACTGAACCAGTGTTCTGCTTGGAGGTCCCTTGGCGTGGTTCTGACCCGGTTCTGTCTGCAGGTGGTGGAGATCTCCTTTAACTTCTGGTACCGCCTGGGCGAGCATCTCTACAAGATCAACGACGCCAACCTGCACGGCGTTTTCCGGCCGTACATCCAGCGGCTGCTGCACTGCCTGGCCCGCCACTGCCAGCTCGACCCGGACCACGTAAGGCTCTGGGACCGGCTTGCTCCGACCCGGTTCTGGCCCGGTTCTGACCCAGTTCTACTTCGCTCCACAGGAGGGAATCCCGGAGGAAACGGACGACTTTGGGGAGTTCAGGATGAGAGTATCGGACCTGGTGAAGGATGTGATCTTCCTGGTCGGCTCCATGGAGTGCTTCTCTCAGGTACCGCAGGAACCTGGGCCCGGTTCCAGCCCGGTTTGGCCTCCTGTTGACGGCGCGCTCTGTCTTCCAGCTGTACTCCACCCTGAAGGACGGGAACCCGCCCTGGGAGGTGACGGAGGCCGTCCTCTTCATCATGGCTTCCATCGCCAAGAGCGTCGACCCGTGAGTACCGCCGCCGAGCAGAACCGGGTCAGAACCAGGCCCAGAGCTTTGACGCCGCCTGTTTGCAGGGAAAACAACCCGACGGTGGCCGAGGTGCTGCAGCAGGTGGTGCTGCTGCCGGAGAACGTGCACTTGGCCGTGCGCTACACCAGCATCGAGCTGGTGGGGGAAATGAGCGAGGTGGTGGACCGGAACCCGCGCTTCCTGGGTAGGTGGACCGGTCCGGGTCGGTCCGGGCCCGCTGGCTCCAACCGGCCGACGGTTCTGATCCGCCTCTGTGTTCTGCAGACCCGGTTCTGAACTACCTGATGAAGGGCCTGAGGGAAAAGCCGCTGGCGTCGGCGGCGGCCAAGGCCATCCACAACATCTGCTCGGTGTGCCGCGACCACATGGCGCAGCACTTCCAGGGGCTGCTGGACATCGCCCGCTCCCTCGACTCCTTCGCCCTGTCTACCGAGGCCGCCGTGGGCCTCCTCAAAGGTACCGGGTCAGAACCGGGTCCGAAGGCTTGGTTCTGAAAGAATCTCAACTACGGCTAAAACCATTAATCGATTATTAAACAATTAATTTAGTCATTGATTAATTGTTAATTGGCTGCAGCGTGATGTCACACGTTAAGCCCCGCCCCAGTCTCTCTGCTGGAGGACACAAAGCTGCAAGCTGGCGCTAGTGATTTTTGCTAGCCCAGAATGCTTTAAACCCCAAAGGTTACGAATGCAAAGCGACGCAGGGCAATGCTAACTGGCTAACAAGGCTCTAAAGAACAGCCAGGGAAACTAGCTCAGGTATGCTAGCTTGACTTTGACAACTATAACATGTAGATGTGCTGCTGGATTCAGTGAGTTTTAAGTTGAGGAAAAAAAGGAACCCACACCCCAAATCTGACAGATCATCAGTAGATCAGGAGTTTAAATTAGCCAATTAGCTGATAGCTACCACAGCATATTAATAATCCCAGAATGAACGTCAAGCCTAAAAACAGGAACATGTAAATGACTGTATATTTTCTTCTTTGTGTATGAAATGTTTGCGTGTTTTTGGTGTTGAACCCTGGTATTTTTGGCGTCGTTGAAAATTGCTATGGCAACGAGTCTGTGTGTAGCGTAACCGACACAGAGCGAGAAACAAGAAGATATTTAGTTATTCTTCAGCCATTTTTCCGCGTTATTTTTCCCTCTGCTGTGGCGCTGCACTGAAGTAACAACAGCTACATCTCCAGGTTTGGCTAACGGCGGCGCGGCTGCGGACGGAGAGCCTGACTGAAGAACAATGAACAATGAATATAAATATTTAGCATTTAGCTCTCTACTGGCAGTTTTAGCTTCACCTGGTTCAGAAATGATCTGCTCTTCCTGTTCAGTCCAGCAGATTCATCAAACATTCACTAAAGCAACTGATTTTTACCCAATTTGTTTTTATATTTAAAAGATGAATTATTGTGTTTTTAATATTACGTATTTTCAGAATAATAAAACAGAATCGTCCTTTAATGTCCCAAAACTTCCTGGGCTGGTCCAGTAGAACTTTTATTTTGAGCAGCAGAACCTCATGAACCATCTGAACTCTGTTCAGGCAGAACCGGGATGGGTCAGGGGTCTGTGCTCCAGGAGCCGAGCTCAGTTCCGGTTCTGATAGGCAGAAATCGCGTTGTCTTGACGACACAGTGATATCACTTCGTAGCTGGGTCTAAAGGGAATCAGAACCAGCTGGGTTTGGACCCAGAACCTCCAGCAGCTCTGCTTTAGGGACCGTTTGGACCTGCCGGTTCTGGCTGGTCCGGCTGTAACTCTGACCGTTACCTGTGCAGGTACGGCGCTGGTTCTGGCCCGACTGCCTCTGGAGAAGATCGCGGAGTGCCTCAGCGACCTGTGTGCCGTTCAGGTTCTAGCTTTGAAGAAGGTGAGTGCGCTCCAGGTCGGGCCGGCGCCGCTGAGCCGGAACCGGTCCGACTGGGTTCTGTCCCCACAGCTGCTGGCGGAGCGGTCCAGGAACGGGAAGTCGGCCGACCCGACAGCATGGCTGGACCGACTGGCCGTCATCTTCAGGTGAGTGGAGCTGCAGGAAAATTCCCGCCGCTGCCGCAGACAGTGAACGCATCGTCTCGTTCTCAGACACACGAATCCGATCGTGGAGAACGGCCAGACGCACCCGTGCCAGAAGGTGATCCAGGAGGTGAGGCGCCACACACCTGGACTTTTCCTGTCCCAACCTGTCCCAGACTGACCCTCTGTCCCCCCAGATCTGGCCCGTCCTGTCGGAGACGCTCAACGCCCACCAGGCCGATAATCGCATCGTGGAGCGTTGCTGCCGCTGCCTGCGCTTCGCCGTGCGCTGTGTCGGGAAAGGCTCCGCCTCCCTGCTGCAGCCACTCGTCACTCAGGTGAGTCGCCGTCGTAACGGGGTCTGCGGGTGGCCGTTGTCGTGGCGACGCTGACGGGGCGCTCATGTCCTCCAGATGGTGAGTGTCTACCAGGTGTACCCGCACTCCTGCTTCCTGTACCTGGGCAGCATCCTGGTGGACGAGTACGGCATGGAGGACGGCTGTAGGCAGGGGCTGCTGGACATGCTGCAGGTAAGCCGCTGTCACCTGAGCTAGGCCACGCCCCCTGCTGGGTCCATGACCAGGAGCCGCTGTGTGTCCTGCAGGCGCTGTGTATGCCCACCTTCCAGCTGCTGGAGCAGCCCAACAGCCTGAGGAACCACCCGGACACCGTGGACGACCTGTTCAGACTGGCCACCAGGTGAGCTCTCCTGGCTTCCTATTGGCTGCACATGTTCACCATAAATTACTAAAACTTCATAACAGACCAAAACTCAGAAAACTAGCAACAGATTGAAACATGAAGCAGCAGAACCAGAGCGGCGTCTCAGTGGGTCGGAGAAGGTTCTGAAGCGTCTCAGAGCTTCTCAATGAAGTTTTAGACAAATAAATTTACCATCGCATGATGATCATTGAGACACGATGGACAGACATCAGAGCGTCGTCCCACTGTCCTCTCTGTCCCCAGGTTTGTCCAGAGGAGTCCCGTCACGTTGCTAGGCAGCAGCATCGTGGTCCATATCATCCAGTGCGCCATCGCCGCCACGTCGCTCGACCACCGGGACGCCAACTGCAGTGTCATGAAGTTCATCCGAGACCTGATCCACACCGGAGTCGGCAACGATGTGAGTCGGAACCAGAACAGGTGGTGCAGCTCCAGGAGGAGCTGGTGGTGCCATTCACTGGGTTCATATCTCTTTCTCTCTCTCTCGCCCCAAGCATGAGGAGGACTTTGCGCTGCGGAAGCGTCTGATTGGTCAGGCCATGGAGCAGAACGGCCAGCAGCTCATCAACCAGCTGCTGCACTCCTGCTGCTTCTGCCTGCCGCCGTACACGCTGCCCGACGTGGCCGAGGTCCTCTGGGAGGTCATGCTATTCGACCGACCCGTGAGTCCTGCCGGTTCTGGTTCTGGTCCGGTTCCGGAGCTGCGGCTCACTCCACCCCTCTGTTCCAGATGTTCTGCCGCTGGCTGGAGAACGCGCTGAAGGGGTTACCGAAGCAGACGGCGGGAGGCGCCGTGACCGTCACCCACAAGCAGCTGACCGAGTTCCACAAGCAAGTGACCAGGTGAGTCCGGCGGGTCGGAACCGGGCTGCACCGAGGCTGGGTGATCGATTTTCATTTTTAGAAAATCAGGATGTTTTTCCGCCAATCGCCTCCTTGGGTTTCAGTGATGTCATGGCGCCCAAGGCAGCCATCTTGTTTGATTTTACGACAGAGTATTAGGGCCAGGCTACCATTTATATTTTTAATTAAGAGGATAAAGTAGGAATATTAAAGATTAAAATGAGGAATGCTTATGAGTTTATTCAGAACAAACTGAGCTGCTCACATCAGATGCTTATTTTATGGTTTTATTCATAAATAAAAATGATCATTCAGGAGGTTGACTGAAATAAAATCTACTTGAAAATATTTTCTGTCAGTTGTAATTTCTGTTTTTAATTGATATAAAAAAATCAGATTTTATTTTCATCCACGTCGCCCAGCCTCCGTTCCTCTCGTGATGCGAGCCGCTGCTACTTCCTGTTGTTTCTGTGGTTGCCATGCCGACAGCGAGCTGAAGAGTTTGTGTTGGATCCCAGTTCCTGTTCTGACCCGATCAGCCTCTGGCGAAGGCGTCGGGATGACTCATCGTGAGGCGTTCAGGGGCACTCTGCTCGTGTTGGGACCGGCCCAGCGGAGGGCGGGGCGCTGCTGGATCAGAACCCGATGAGAACCGGCGGGAGCGGGTCTAGACTCGCCCTGCCCTGAAACCAGAAGGCCTTCATGTGTGTGTTTCTATTTCAGTGCTGAGGAGTGCAAGCAGGTGTGCTGGGCCATCAGAGAGTTCACCAGGCTGTACCGGTAGCTGCAGCTTCTCATGACACCAGGTAGGCACTGGGAATACTGGGAGTTCTTCACTACAGATCAGCTGGTTAGCTTCTTGCTACCTTCTGTAGATTACACCGAGTCAGAATCAGAAGGAGCTTCCAAGTTTCACATTCCAGAACCGACCCAGTACATAACGTGACTCCATAGGCCCATGTTAGTGCTAGGTAGCGGTTAGCGTTAGCCTGATGAGCCTGAGGTCTTTATAGAAAGTGTCCTGAGTTCTTTGGTGACATTTATCAACACTATGTTACTGAATTAAACCAAAATCTCTTTATTGTTTGCAGAACATTAATTTCAGCCAAACACAAACAAGGCAGACGTTACCTGCTGAAACGTTTTTTATCTCAGGATATTTGCTGTAGAAACAAGAAAAAAATACTTATTAGTTTGTGTTTTTACAGTGTGGTTTCATAGAAAGTATCCTGAGATGACTGATGAAGAGCTAAAACCGCTCCTCCTCTTCCTCAGGTTAAATCTTTAGTTGACCAACATTCAGAGGTGACGACAAAAAGCTGCGACTGCAGACGAGGAAGACGGAGGGACTTTGAATGTGAAACGGGACTCTGTGACCCGACGGAGGAGAGACAGACGGAGCCCACCCCCCCCAGCTCACCTGCAGCAGGTGGTTCTGGGTGGGCGGGGTCAGGACCGGTTCCTGCTGGACCCTCGGAGGCGATTAATCAGGACGTGCCTGCTCAACTGTTTTTAAGAGATTTATTTTTGGGACTTTGGTCAAGATGTTTCTGTCCGTGCCAAAAAACAGAGCCAAAAAATTTCCCATGATGCTGTGGGCCGCATGGCGGAACGCTGGAGGATTTGGCGTCACCTTTGACCTTTTATCTTTGGTTTATTTTAGTTGTTTTTCCATGAATGGAAACAGAGAGGACTGTGGGTAATGAGGCGGACTGACACCATGACATCAGTGGTGATGTAGCCTTGCTGTAAACAATAAAACAGCTGAAAACACTCTGCTTCTTCTTCTGTGGTTTTAGAAAGGGAGACACACTGGGACCGGTCCAACCAGTAACCGGGGGGCATTAACACCTGAGCTCAGGTGTTTCTGTAACCTGACCCCACCTGATGAAGAGTGAGGTCATCCTCGCCTGAGACTGGAAGTTCTGGTTAGACTGGTTCCTGCTGCAGGGCCCAGTCCATCCTCCGGGCGGCGCTAGAGAGCAAACTGAAACAATCACTGATAAAAAGCAGATTTGGTGCTGATGGACCAGCAGCAGAATACTGCAGTGGTTCTGACACATGGTGGTACCGGACTTACCAGACGGAAATTGTTTAATTGGGTCCGACTGATTTGGTTCTGGAAGAGTTCCTGAAACGCTAAAGAACACAGACCAGAACCAGAACCATGTTTCAGTCTCTGGTTTGGGTTGTACTGACCGACCGACTACCGGTACCAAACTACTTGGAATTGTGATGAGCGGTTCAGAAGCCGGGTCTGGATTCGGTCAGAACCATAGCCTGAAGCAGCCAAAGTCCAAATAAAAACCTTCAGGAAGGAACCAGAACCTTCTGGGTCAGCATGTGGGACTGGATAGGCAAGCAGAACCCAGACAGAGTTTGGAGGTATTCAGAACCAAATGCCAGGACCTTTAGACAGCAAAGCAGAAAACCGTTCTGGTCGATTCTGGTCCACCAACGACCCAACCCTTCGCCATGTCACAGCGGTTGAACCCCAGGGTTCTGGTCCAAGTTCTGGTCTCAGCTGGTCCCCATGGAGAACCCGGTAGAGGCCTCTAGAGAGCCGGCGGGGGCCCAGGGCCCGGTCGGACCCAGTTGGTTCTGGAGCAGCCGCTGCAGCTCCTTGAACTGCTCCACCGTCTGGTCCTTGACGTCTGGGTTGGAGATCTGCAGCCGGATGCTGTCGGTGGACCAGGCCAGCTCTCCGGAGAACATCTCTGTCAGGATCCGGGCCACCACTGGAACCACCTGCACAGCAACAGAACTTTTACAACCCGCAACAGAAGAACCTGGGTCGACGGGACCATCGGCCACCCACCTGGACCATGATGAGCTTCTTCTCTTTGGGCTTCCTGTCCGGCCAGTCCTCTCCAAAACAGAAGAAGATGTCGAATGGCGGCGGGTTGGCGGCTTCACCCTTCTGGAACGAGATGAGCCCTGTTGACCAGAACCGCTGTTAGAACCAAACCATCGCTAGAACTGAACCCCAGAATAAGTTCTCTAAACAGAATCGCCTACAGCAGGGGTGCTGAAGTCCAGTCCTGGAGAGCTACTGGGATCAGCTCTGAACAGACCTGCTAACGAGCCGTTGGATTGATTCAGGTGTGTTGGATGCATCTGAAAGATGGTCGCTCTGGAGAACTGGACTTGAGCACCCCTGGCCTACAGGAACCCGAAGAACCGGGTCAGAAGACGGACCTTGCAGGAAGTCGTTCAGGCTGAACACCCGGATCCTCCTCTCCCGCTCCATGGGGTTGGGTGGACCCAGTTCTGGCATTCCCGGTCCAGACCAGAATACCTTGCACTGACAGAGGCGGATGGCATAGATGTCCTGCTGCTGGATCTCCAGGATCAGACCGCGGTCCATCACATCCAGCAAAGCATCCGTGTAGAACCGCTGCTTCTGGTTGTGGATCTCCACCGTTCCCGGGAACAGAACCTGCTGCAGACTGACTGGACCGAACAGGTCCACCTGCTCCGGCGTCGGTTCCAGGTGGCCGTAGTAGAGCCGGCAGCCCTGGGGGTTGCTGACCGTCAGGGAGCCCATGGCCCGTCCCCGGTACCAGAACTTCAGGTCCAGATCTGTCACTTCAGAACCAAGACAGGAGAGGCCTTGGGTCATGACCCATGGAGGAAATAATGGCGTTACTAACGGCGTCTCTTTGTTCAGTAACAAGTAATCTAATTACTTCTTAATCATATAGCACCGTTTCTGTTACTGACAAAAAAAAATGTGGCGCATGACTTTAATTCAGCGGACAGAAAACTAAAGCCGTGACCCAAAGCTGAGGGAGGACAGCAGCACCGAGTTCAATTAGTGGCAGTGGCAACTGTATGTATTATGTAAATATATTATTGCTGTCCTTTTTTTTTTTTTTTAAACAATTGATTTACCGGTACTTGGAAAAAAAAATGTCATGTTCAATCAGTGGCAGCTACAACTAGTCTAGAGCTGCCACTTCCCTTTCAGTAAATGTCAAAAATATTACAGACCTTACACGGTTTAATAATCAATAACACCATAATTAAAAAAAAATAATTTTTTACTAACACGTCTTCTAAAAATTGGGGTCGGCATTCCGCAAAACAGCAGTGACTGCCTTAGCAGCTCTGGCGAGATAGTACTAGGTGATACTGCATCTCTGCTGCTGATTGGTTGAGGAAAACTAAAAGAGTCGCTGTAAACCAATTAAAGGCAGAGTCGGGCGGGCCTTCAGAAACGAGCAGTGAGCGGAAAACAAACACAGAAACGGTAGAACCAGCTGCGGAGCGGGCCAGCTAAGCTAAGCTACGCTAAGAACAGCACAGATCAATCTACACGTGAAAGAAACGCTGTTCTTTATTTCAGAAGAAACTTTGAGCTCATGAACCAACTAAGCTAGTAAGCAGGATGGCTGTTGATGCTAGCAGTTGAGGCTAACATTATTAGCTCGGTGTATATAGATGGCGACGCTGCCGAACAGGCTAAGCTTGGTTTTATTGATCCTTTCAGTGTCCATTTGATTCAGTTTTAGTTCAGCATAAATGATAAAGATCCAAAATGTTTTACATATTTAAACACGTTTTGTTTTTATTGAAGTAACGCGATAGTTACTTTCCCTGATAATTAGTTATTTTTACAATAGAGTAACTGGTACTTTTTTCTTTTTTTTTTAAAGTTGCTAATATAGTTTCTTTAAAATTAACTTGTCCTGCACTGGACCCGTTTCAGAGTTCTGGAGAAACACTGGTCTGATCAGAAGCCAGCTGGGATCACATGACCTGGTAGAACCTCCACCCTGGTCCAGATGGTGGTTCTGGACCTATCTAACCTTGCAGGACTAGTCTGACCATTCACAATTTGATGACATGACGACGTCATCACATTAAGCCTTTGAGGGTCAGTAGAACCGGTTCTGGGTCTCTAATCAAATCCAGAATCACAGGTTCCTCCTCAATAAACAAGGTTTCAGTACTGGTTCTGGCCCGAGCCACTGCAGAACCTTTTGGTTCTGGACCAGCAATCCTCTCGGAACCAGGAGGTCTGATTAGTTTGGACCCGTTGAGTACTACCAGACCCACTGAACAGAGGAACCAGAAGTGGACCGGACTCACGTGGGACACTGCTAAGCAGGTCGTACTTGCAGGGCTGCTGGTTCTGATGGTCCGAATGGTTCTGAACGGACTCCATGCTGCTGGCCTCCATGGATTCTGGCTGAGTGGATGACAGCGGGTTCAGGTTCTGGAGTCCGGCCGGGTCGAAGCTCCCCGGGTCCATTGAACCCCGAGGCTGGAGGTCAGAGGTCAGGGGTAGCAGCGGCATCGGGATCACCCGGGCCGACCCAAAGGGTGGAAAAGAGGCGGACTCGATCCGAGGGTCTACAGAGATGGAACCGGGTCAGACTAGGTCAGGCTCTCAGTGGTTACCATAGAAACGCTGGAGAGTAACTTACTGATGGAGAGATCGGTGAGGTCCGGCATCTGGAAACGGTCAGGAGGAAAAACTGACAGGTCAGCTGGTTCTGGTTCTGATCTACTGGTTCTGATCTACTTTATCCGATTAGGTCCGGTTCACCTGGTTCTGATCCTCACCTCCTCATCGTCGTCCTCGGCTCCGTCTGAAACATAGAACCACATCAGACCATCGTCAAAACCACCCCGTAGATTGGACCGGGATCGGTCCAGTCTCACCTGCGGCGCCGGTTCCGTCGCAGACCTCGTAGATCTTGTAGGGGCGGAGCGGCGTCTCCTTGGTTCCGTCGAACCTGAGCCGGAACTCACGGCTCTTGTTGAGCGCGCAGCGCAGGTTCGCCTTCCACTTGGCCGGGTCCGGTTCGTCCACACCCTCCTGGTACTTCCCGGTCTCCACGGCCCACGCCTGTAAGACAAGGACGGGTCAGAACCGGGTCAGGAGATGCAGCCGGTGTTGCTTCCGGCCTGGATGGAGAGGTTCTGGGTCCAGATTCCAGGTTCTGGTTTGCGGTGAAGCGACCAGAAAGAGGAAGCAGAGAAAGCGGAACCACGCTGAGCAGAACCGAAACCTGCAGTGGCAGGAAGTCCAACAGGAAGACTGAAGCACATGTTCTGGCCCGGTCCCGACCCGGCCCAGTTCCCCTTTCATCCCGGGCCCCCGCTGCTAAACGGACCCAGCGGAACCGAACCTTAAAGATAGTGTTCTCCTCCTCCGACATCGGCGTGTGGCGGGTCGCGTGTTTCCATGGGATCTGAAAGAGCCGCTGCTCCGAACCGAGCCACTGCAGACCCGGATACCTGCCGCTGTTCACCTGGGCCAGCAGCCAGGGCTTCAGGCGGATCCTGCGAGGGTGGATGCTCATGGCGGAGCACTGGGACCTGTGGGTAGAAGGACGAATAGGCTTAAGGTTCTGGACGGAACCGCAGTCTGAGTCCAACTGGACGTTCCTGAACTGGTCTGGGTTAAAGTTTTTCTGCAGATGATCCGACTCAGAAACCAGTTCGGAAGCTGTCAGTCTCAGATCACTCCGCTGATGATGGACTCACCTTGGCTCGGTACCTGGTTCCTGTTCTGCGCTCTTGGTGTGAAACAGTCGCGTGCTCCGAACCTGACCATCAACATACAAACGAACAGTTCGGCACCGGACCGGAGCGGAACCGCCCGACAGAAAGTTCCTGGGAGTCTTTTAGCTGAAGTAAAAGTGAGTCTGCATGAAAACTGCTTCCGTCCAAAGATGACATTACTTTCAAGATAAAAGCTCCCGCCATACCGTTTTGTGTTTTGATCATAGATTAAACTGCTGCTCGGATCGCTTGAAGCAGAAAACCCCTAAAGTTGATCTGAAGCTGGTTTTATTGAAGGAATATTTTTTGTTGTATGATTCGAACCGGCAGAACATTTTCACCAAAGCAGGAATCCGTCAGCATGAGGTCCTGAGGCTTTTATTTTGAAATTGAGGTTGTAGTTTCCGGGGTGTGACGTGTGCCTGCATGTTAGCTGACATGTGTGGGTGTTTTTCAGTAAACTCTTAGGTTCCTCCTTCAGAACAGAACCAACCAGGACCCAGAACAGGGTTCTGGAGTGTTCTGTAGGGTCCAACTGGACTCAGACGGTTTCCTGAAGGTCAGACACTTCCAGTGATCCAAGATGGGTCAGACCCAGAACTAGGCAGTAGAAAGGTGGCCCTTATGGTGGACCTCCTCTGTAGAGGTCCACCATAGAGGTCCTGTTCTGTAGAACCCGAGGCCAGTGGTTGCAGCTCGTCATCATCACTCCCAGAGTCATGGTGATGAAGAGGACAGGAAATGATTCTTCGTCTGGTTTTGGTGTCCACTGAGACATTCCCAGGGCCAGAGTTTCTGGATAACCCAGAAGTCTAAATGGATCTTCCCAGTGGTCCCAATATGTCAAAGATGTTCTGTGGAGCGCAGAATCAGAACCGAAACCAGTCCCAATGGGTCAGCAGTGATTCACGTGCTGTGGGAGCAGACAGATTCTGTCCTGCTGGTTGGACATTACTGGACCTTCAAACAACAACCCAACAGAACCAGAACCAGGTCCACCAAACCTGGTTCTGGTTCTGGTGAAGTCATCCTGACTGGAGCTGGTCTGGTTTTCATCAAGCTGCTGATGTTTGTATGTTTATCTCCTGAATTTGTTTCTGATGTTAGAACTCCTCCTGGCCCAGAACGTTTACTGGAAGGAAAAACTGGAGACGGTTGGAAATGTTTCTGAGAAGGCAGCAGTAATTTATCCACAGATAAATTACTGTGGACAGTAATTTATCTGTCCACAGTATAAATTACTGTGGACAGTAATTTCCAGTAATGGAAATTACTGGAAATTACTGTAATTTTCCAGTAATGGAAATTACTGTCCACAGTAATTTATACTGTGGACAGATAAATGACCAGTCCACAGTAATTTATCTGTGGACTGGAGGACAAACCATTCTGGATTGTTCCACTTGAAGCCACTAGGTGGCAGTATAGGACCAATCAGTTGCTTCAATAAACACATAAACATTTTTTCTAAAGTTGGTCCGGGCTGCAGCTGGTTCTTGTTCCGGTTTGGGTCTCAGTAGCTCTTAGGTGCTTTAGTGTTCATAAACTCAGTTATTAGCTCAGATAACTCTGGTAAAAACGACATAACTATATTACAGATTTGTTTCCTCAAATATTGGTTTTACATGTTGCTTCTTATCTTGAGTTTTGAAGATCTACTTAACTAATTTAAAAAAAATTAATATGAAAGGTTCACTTTTATATTTTCTAAATGTTTTACTCTTTGGATCAATAAAACACTTAATCTTTTATTACTTTTAAAATATTTAGGTTTTTCTGGCTACTGATCAGATCCATTAGAAACATGAACAAAGTTCACTTGGAGTTCAACTGCTGTTTTTATTCCCACCTCAAACGAGGGCCAGACCTTTGGTTCCTAGTGTCACCAGGCAGATTGAATCAGCAGAATTTCTCAGAAGATCCGATGAGAACCATGGAATCTTGCATCTGGTCCCATAGAAATGATAACTATTTTCTTTGACTCCCCGTAGTGCAGATTTCTTTCAGAGAAAGAAATTTGAAAGAAAGTAAAGGTGCGTATTACTATATTTCTTTTCAGATACGCCGTCTTTTATAATATTATAGAATAACAGAATAATTTATGGGTAGCGTGATAGA
>CAEFZY010059797.1:0-18117 GCA_903066815.1 Brachyrhaphis roseni | reverse complement strand
TATATATATATTTAATTTCTACTTAATTTCATATGTAAAGCGACGTTTTTTGTTGTTCTCAGACCAGTCAGGTGTGTGTGAGACATTTCAAAACAAAAGATATTATATTTCAGTTTACTTTGTTCCTGCTATAGAACGTAGGATACTATTCACATTTTTAATAACCGTAATAAATTGTACATTACTGAATTGAAAAAGTCTTTTTTTTTATAGTGAAGTTCTATTGGTTTTTATTTTGTTATGGAAATGTTTGAAATCTTGAATTTTACAAATCCTGCATAACTTTCTCAGATGCCTGGCAAGAAATATTACACTTTTTACACAATATTTAAATTTTTTGAGAGGTAATATCATTTGAGTGTCTCTCTTGTGACCTTTGAATTGAACTTCTTGCAGATTTATTCTGTTTTTTTGCGGTCTGAATTTCCTTCCCTGTGCCTTTGCCAGGTGCGGGCCACCCCATGAAGCCTCACCGTCTGTCCCTGACTCACAGCCTGGTGTTGCACTACGGCCTCTACAAGAAGATGATGGTAAGTGGCTGTCGAGCCCCATCTGGAGCGTTTTAAGCGTCACCTAACGTTCCGCCTACGGTCAGGTCTTCAAGCCGTACAAAGCCTCGCAGCACGACATGTGCCGCTTCCACTCCGAGGACTACATCGACTTCCTGCAGAAGGTCAGCCCCAACAACATGCAGGGCTTCACCAAGAGCCTCAACACGTTCAACGTGGGAGACGACTGGTGGGTGCTGCGCCTCTCTGCCTCCTCTCTGAGTCGCTGCTCCTGTCGCCTGATTGGCTCTGGCCCGTGTGTTTAAGTCCCGTGTTTCCAGGTCTGTTTGAGTTCTGCTCCAGATACACAGGAGCGTCTTTACAGGGAGCAACGCAGCTCAACCACAAGGTAACACAAGCACACGCACACCACATATATCTGAAAAGACACTGGTTACACTTGCTGTAAGGCTTACACTTACAGTCTTACAGCTGTAAGTAGCATTGAAGCTATATGATAGCTGTAAAGCTATCAACGCTATCAAGCATTGAAGCCAATCGCATTGAAGCTAATCAATGTTGATAGTATTGAAGTGATAGCAATGAAGCTATCACATTGTGATAGCAGTGAAGCAAATTTTACTTTTTAACTAACTTAGACTTAAAAACTAAAGTTACCTAACTGATTGGACTAAGTTTCCCAACATGCTAGTGTAAGCCAACATGCTACTGTTAGCATTTAAGCTAGCATTAGCTTCTTAGCTAATTTTAACGTAAAATAGTTGCCTTGCTGAATGGATTGTGTTAACATGCTAGTGTAGGCCATTATGCTACTGTTACAATTTAAGCATTTAAGTATTTTAACTGTTTTTGACTTAATAAAAACTAAAGTTACCTTGCTGACATTAGCATTTTGTAGCTTATAAACTGTTGTTTCCGTTCTAGGTTGAGTAAATTAATCTTAGTCAACTTGCTAGAATTTTAACTAGCATTAGCGTTCTTGCTAATTTTAATTTATACACTGCTGTTCCCACACTAGAGTAATTTAATGTTATGAACATGGTATCTAATGAGCCAAAACCTTTGGAACATTAGCTAAAAGCACTTTAGCTAATTGTAGCATGTACACTGCTGTGTTTGCACTAGATGAGCTTTAAATAATTACTCTCTAGTAATATTGACTTTATTTCGACTTTATTCTCATGCCAGTTTGTTCTTGCAGTACTATGACTATATTCTTCGCCATTTTGTTTTGTTTTTATTTCTTATTATTTCTGAGTATGGACCTAATGCCCCGTTGTACTGGTCTGCTGTGTCCATGACATTAATTCAAGGCTAATTCTTTTGACTTTTTCCAGATTTGTGACATCGCCATCAACTGGGCAGGAGGTTTGCATCATGCCAAAAAGTTTGAGGTGAGAACTAACTTTCCCGTCCCCTTTTGATCCGGGTCCATGCGAGTCAGAACCTAACACGTCTCTGCTGTGCTTGTAGGCTTCAGGGTTCTGCTACGTAAATGACATCGTCATCAGCATACTGGAGCTTCTCAAGTACGATCCTGCTTCTTATCCGTCGGCCGTGCCGCACTTGTATCGCCGTCCACCTTTGTAATTCACTGTTGTCTTTCAGGTACCACCCCAGGGTTCTGTACATTGACATCGATATTCACCATGGCGACGGCGTACAGGAGGCCTTTTACCTGACGGACCGCGTCATGACCGTGTCCTTCCACAAATACGGCAACTACTTCTTCCCCGGCACTGGTAAGTGGCTGCTTAAAGTTCCCGTCTAGCTTTGGTTTGTCACACGCGTGTCGACGCCACGTTTTTTTGTACCGCAGGCGACATGTACGAGGTGGGAGCAGAGAGCGGCCGCTACTACTGCCTCAACGTCCCCCTCAGAGACGGCATTGATGACCAAAGTGAGTCCAAACAGCCAGCGGTGACACCAAACATCGTCCGTAAGGTCGTGTGTTTTATTTTTGTGTGTGTGTTTCAGGCTACAGGCAGCTGTTCCAGCCGGTTATCAAGCAGGTGGTGGATTATTACCAGCCCACCTGCATCGTCCTCCAGGTCAGTTCGTTGTTGAGGTGGATCTGTGTGTGTGTGGGTGGGTTTGTTAAAGCGAGGGTAGTTTGTGTTTGCAGTGTGGAGCAGATTCTCTGGGCTGCGACAGGCTGGGCTGCTTCAACCTCAGCATACGGGGACACGGGTGAGTCGGCCGAGTCCAACGGCGGCGAGTCGGTCGCCGCCGTTGGACTCACCGAGGAATGTTTACCTGTGTCTTTCAGCGAGTGTGTGGAGTTTGTGAAAAGTTTTAAGATCCCTCTACTGGTTCTCGGAGGAGGAGGATACACAGTGAGGAATGTGGCTCGCTGCTGGTGAGTGGAGAACAACAGAGAGATGGAAATCCTCCGATTTTTTTGGAAAAGTCCATCTTTGGTGATGAAAACGGTTTCTGTCATGTAGGACTTTTGAAACGTCTCTGTTGTTGGAGGAATCCATCAGCGATGAGCTGCCTTATAGCGGTGAGCTTGTTCAGAATTCACTCTGATCTTCAGTCTGTAGCGCCATCTGTTGGTAGATCACTGAATTAGAATATGATGGGAAAGCCCATTTGTGCAAGTGAAACACAAGAAATAAATGAATTCCACACAATTTTCTACTTGCAGGTAATAAAAATATGACATTTAGAGTTAGAATGTTACATCAGACCAATAAAGAAAGAATATTTAATACAGAGACATGAGCTTAATGAGAAGTATGTTTAAAGATTATTTAATCTGACAAAGTGGCCTCATTGAATTTTTTGTTTCTAATTTTCCTTTTGGCTCCTGCAGAATATTTTGAGTACTTTGCTCCTGATTTCACGCTGCATCCTGATGTCAGCACCAGGATAGAAAACCAGAACTCCAGACAGGTTAAACATTATCCCAGTTTTCAGTTTGTTTTTGTTTCTTAACTGAAACAAAAAATTGAAACAGTTTCCGTGTCGCTGCAGTACCTGGAGCAGATCCGTCAGACCGTGTTCGAGAACCTGAAGATGCTGAACCACGCGCCGAGCGTCCAGATCCACGACGTTCCCTCCGACGTGCTAAGCTACGAGCGCAACGACGAGCCCGACCCCGACGAGAGGGGAGCAGAGGAAAACTACACCCGGTGGGTTTGTTGCCGTAGCGACGAGTCAGCAGGTGCTGTCATGTGTGGTTTTTTTAAACGTCTTTATTTGTATGACTTACGCAGGCCTGAAGCCGCGAATGAGTTCTACGACGGCGACCATGACAACGACAAAGAAAGCGACGTCGAGATCTGAGACTAGAAGCAATTTGGACCGACCTGAAACATGGTCCGTTCAACTTTTCCTCCGTCATTGGAAGAAGTTTTTATGGACTTTGACATTTTTCCTTTGTTTCATATTGTCTCTGTAATAGTGATAAAAGTTTGTAGTTTTCTATCAGACTCCTGCATTTCAGAAGCCAAAGTTCACATCCAACCAACATTTACGCTGCTGGACCGGAGCCAGTCCAGCCAGCAACAGTTCTCTGCCTTTTTAGACCTGTTTAATGTTGCCACTTTTTTAAAAATGTGTAAACCGAAGGACATGAGATGGAAATGTTCACGAGAAATTACAGCCAGCTTTGAGTTAAAAAGAAAAACTTTGCATCATGTCCCTCCTGCAGTCTGAAATCCACCCATGTGAGTTTTGATAGTTTGGATTTATTAATAAAAACTGAATCTGTGCTTGTGTCTGCGTGGTAATATGTTCACCCACCACTAGATGGTGACAAAACACAAAGACAATCTCAGTGTTCAACTTTATTACTAATGTCTCCTGTAATATCACAATCAGTACCTACAAACACACTTCTTACAGTTTAAAATATTTAAAAATGTAGCGGTGGGCACTTTCTGAGCCAGACACCGCTGCAATTCAATGAACACAGCATGTACTACACAGCTACTTGTGTATACTCAGCAAAACCATAAAATGCAGATTTATCCCTTAAGGCTCTGATTTTAGCTTTCTGTGGAGATTAAAAAAAAAAAAAAGTTGTGATCATCTCTTGCATGCATCTTCAGTCAAAAATAAAATGTAACAAGCTCCTGGCTGGCAGCAAGCAAATCAATATAAGAACACAAGTTTAAATAAGCAGACTCCCTTCTGTTGGCTGGTATACTGATACCCATTTATCAAAACCAAAGACGGATCAATGCAAGAGGGAAATGTGTTCTCTTCTGTAATCGAGCTTAAAACAGCTTCTCTGCACTGCAGATGTGATCAAATGTAAACATAGAGGTCGTGACCTTTGCTCCAAGTGCAGGTTGGGTATCAGAATAGCAGCCTTTTTAATTCAGCCATCTGTAAGCCAAGATGATACTTCTCAAATTTAAATAAAAGAGCCACATTCAAAAAAACAAAAATTCAGTACGAGACAAAAGCAGCAAATGTCAGCAGCTGAACTTTGAGAACTCAGATTTCTGGGACTAAAACGGTAAAGCAAACATTGGTGGAGTTTAAAGTGCAGTGTTGCAGAAAGAGTGGTTGAACTTTTTGGTTTCTAACTCTGGCTCCAAAGCACCATTCTATGTTCTGGTACCGGTTGGACTCCACCTGCCTTTAAAATACACCTTTACACAGAACAATGCTGTTTCTATATTCCAAGTTTCTAGAAGCAAACTGCACACGTGCTCTGTAAAACACGTCGCCATGGCAGCGCTCAGTAAAGCAGTACCGAGGCTGGGCTGCAGAGCTGGAGCTGCAGAGCTGGAGCTGCATGCCAACCCTGCAGAGTTCTAATAATACCGACTCAGAAGTTGCATTCTGCTGAGAGCAGGCAGGACAGGAAAACTAAAAGCTGGTTCAGTAACAAACAGCAGCTGATTATGAGAGCTGAATTCAAGCAACTTTTTCCTCAAAGTTGTTTTGATGGAGTCTGAAATGTCAGGCAAATTCAACAATAAGAAAGCAGCTGTGGGCATCATGAAACCTCTGATGTGTGGAGGAGTTCAGATATTAAATAAAATAAAAATGGTCAGTGATGCTGATCTGGCTCCAGAGGTTCCGGTCCAGTTGTGCAGGTGTGACTGAAGACGTTTGACTCTACAGCTCTTCACTCTCGTACAGCGGCGCCGTGTGCTGAGCGGGGCTCTCCGCCGTCAGGGCAGGAACGTGGCTCAGAGACGACAGCAGCTTCAGGGTCTTGGAGGCAGGAGGGGCCGTTTTCAAGGCTGGGGTTGTGCGAGCTGGAAGAGAAAAAGCATGACTGATTGAAACTCTGATAAAAAAAAAAAATTATTTATTTATTGCAGCAAACATTACTGAATTATTACACATGAAAAGTGCAGCAGATCCCACCCAGGGAGCCACAAGTCTTAATTGCGACTGGACACAGGTTGAAGATTCTTCTCATGCCACTCGTCTGAAAATAACTAGTGCAGAGCAGCAGGCATGGCTCACTGCCAGATAACAGCATGTCCACACTGAAACAATGGCTCTGGGTCACTTTTAGGATTCCCAGTTTAAACTAGATTCAACGGATGTTGATACAGAAAGGCAAAAGTTTCATTTTTCTCTTTAGCTTCAGGTTAAAAAGATTGCTGCTTTGAATGGCTAACGGTTTTCTTCACTCAGCAAGAACTTCCACACCACAGTTAAAGCCAGAGCCAATAGCCCGTCCTTAAAACTAACCACTTACTAACTTAGTACAGGGTACATTTTAGTATTCATGTGATTTTTCTAAATCACAAGAATAAAGTTGTAAACTGAGAACAGTTTTGGAAAAATAAAGTACAGAAAAAATAAATTGTTTGTAGTGCGAGTCAAAAAGAATTTGTAAAATACAAGAAAAAAAGTTAATGAATTAGGAAAAATTTGTAATTTACAAGGAAAAAAGTTCGGAATGTTTGCAAAAAAAAACTGAATACGCGAGAAAAAAAGTCGGAATGTACGACAATTTGTAATGCACTAGATAAAGATCATAATCTTTGAGGAAAAAAGTTTGTAACACGAGAAAAAAGTTCAGAATGTTCATGAAAAAGAGCTTTGAACAAACGATTTGCCATTAAAACAACTTCATCTCAATTTCACGACTCATTGTATCTTTATTTTGGTAATGTTATGACTTTCTCCTCTATAATGATTATAAAAGACTAATAAATCTTGCCATCTTAATATTCTGTGGTACTAAGGTATGGTGCATCCTATGGCCAGAATAAAATGCGATTTCTGAGTTTCTCATAATCAGTTGCTCAGAATCATGTCATTTTGTACAAAACAATAATGCAGCCTTCCATGTGTATGTAACTAAACTCAATGAGCCACCAGCCTGTAAAACTCACTTTCTACTCATGCTGATGAGCCGTTGTGTTTGTGGGAACATGGAGCGCTCCAGAGAACAGATGCTGTTATTTGATAGAGCAGAAACCCAATAGCGAAGCTGCACTTTCATCTAGTGAGCCTTCCTCATCGTCAACTGCAGTGATGCGTTCGGATGTAAACTGAACAGTTCAGAGTTTCTGCTCGATCACATAACAGAGTTCTGGAGGACAGCAGACGGAGAATGTGTGCTCAGGGCTACAATGAATCCAGCTCTGTTTGGTTTTACAGCTTTGCCTCTATGGTAACCTGCAGCGTATCTCATGCAACAGATGGCTCTGATGGGAGGCTTTCATGAACATTTGCATAAAATGGTGAACACACTTACTGCCAACGTCCAGTCTGGCGTTGCACGTAGACATGCCGGCTTCGTTAATGGCCGACAGCGTGTACCAGCCAGAGTCGGACTTGGTCACTCTATCAATCAGCAGGCACTGGCGACCCGAGCCGTCCTGGTACAGACTAGAGAAACAAACCAACCTTAACACATGAAGGTCCTGCTAGCAGCCACGATTCAAAAATTGCTGAACAGAGTTCAGCTCTCAGTCTGAGGTCAACTTTCATCCATCGTTATTGTGAAAGCTGCGAAGTGTGTTTATTTTCACCAGAAGGTGTAGTAAATAGCATTTTACCTCATTCTGTTGGGGTCGATGCGCAGCATGTCTTTGTCCTTCTTCCAGAAAAGCTGTGGAGGAGGAGAAGCATCGACTTTACATTCTAACCGAACGGTGTCTCCTTCCAGAGCTCTGGTGTTCAACATCTTCTGGGCAAAGGTGGGAGGGCGGAGGGCTTCCTGAGCTGTAAAACAAACATTTTTTACTTCTAATTCCAGAAAACCCAACGTCTAAGTCTTTTTATTTCACATTTTCAACATATGTCGTCAAATTTATACCTATGACGTCCAACCTCATGGTGAACCTGCTCTCTCCAGCTCGGTTCTTGGCCACACACTCGTACACACCGGCATGATGCACCGTGACGATCTCTATGATGAACGAATGCATCCCTTTCTCACACACCAGCATCTTATGGTAATCGTCTGGGCGGATAGCCTTGCCATCCAGGCACCAGGAGATATCTGGGGCCGGGAGCCCGCTGACCTGAATCCGTACAGAAGAAGATGACATTTCTCACTCTGCCACGGTTTCCTGAGAAATCTGGACAATTAATCAAAAAGGTGTGAGTGGATCACCTTGAAGTCGATCCTGCAGAAGCGTCCTTCTTCAACTGTGAGGTCTGGGGGAACTTGAAGGAAGCGAGGAGCGAAACATTTCTCCTGGATTGCTGATCCCTCGTTAGTCCTCTCATCTGTCCCGGAGTGGTGCCTCCCCCTGACAGGGATCAGATTTTATCATTTCACTTTTAATGACTCCATGTTACTCTTAATCGGCTACACACACACACGCACGAAAGCAGAATATTTCTGGTTTGTTTCTGTACATGGAGGATGAGTACGTAGCTGTTTCCATTAACCATAAAGCTGCAACTTGAAATTCTGAACATAAATTCACTTCAGTTTTTCAATCAAATGTTTCGGCACTAGCACAAGTCAGTTTTTCAGTTGAATAGAAATAAATGAACTTTGCAAAACTGCAATGGAAACACTTTAATCGCGTCAGATGAGTCACGTGATCAACAACTGGATGTTACTACTGGCAAAAATGATGGACGACGACAGGAAGTAGGAGGAGCATGATTTTGTTTTTTGGACGATGTGCAGCTGGCGCCATCAGAGCTCACACAGCATCACACAGTTCATAAAGTTGAGTGTCATTCAGCGTGTTGAATCCATAGCTCTTCTATAAAATGGCCAACTACAATTTCCCCCAAACGCTGCATACCTGGTCGCTCACAAGGAGGTGTGGCTTGTTGCTAGTGAATAATATGCCAACGTCTCCTCTGATTGGCCAACAGATGATTGCTAGAGCCACAGCTGAGTGATGAATGGAATATCAGGCAACTGTTTACATCTGTCACTGCCATAATTTTAATGACTTATCACATCACTGACTGTGTGTTCGTCTTGTGTGTTTTTGTGCCACTACCAAAGCAAAATTTCCATTTTATGCAAGTTTAATGGACAATAAAGAAGTCTAAAGTCAACAAACTAATTTAGGTGTGATTTTAATTGTGTTTCTTATTTAAAAAAATAAAAAAGAAGCACTGCAATTCTAAAATTATGTTTTTGACATTAGCAGAATATTGACAAGGATTTGAGCAAATTTGCAATGGAGACATTTGTCTCTCTCTTTGATTATTATTTGAAATTAGGAAAAATGTCCCACATGGTTGGAGAAATCTCAAAAATTCCAGCTGAATCTTTCTTCTAAGACACTTCCTGAGCACATGAAGCAAAGTGCTGCATTAAACAGAAGCATCTCAGCTTAATTACTAACATTACAAAGTGATCATTATGTTTCATCCGCATGTTTTCCACAAGACTAACATTTACAGCTGCACACAGTAAACACTGGCCTGCTCCCGCATTCAAACTCCCAATGTGAAAGCAGAATAAAAGCAGTAGTGATGTGTGAATCATAGTTACCATAGTCCACCTGTTCGTCTTCCTTCTGGAGACTCTGACTGCAACAGACAACAGGGTCGGTGTTACAGCTTTGAAAACTCACAGTGCAGAGCAGAACAAATGCCAGGAGGGCAGCTCTTGAGTGTGCGGATGTTTGGACACAATAGGCCTGTTGTCACCAGTGGACGGGACCCCTTCTCAGAAGGCTGAATCAAAATAACTTCTGACTAACCTAGCTGGTGGTGAAGGATGTGCATTTGAGTGTGTGTGTGTGTGCTTACGACGGGAGAGAAAGGATGGTGCAAAGCCCAGAGAGCAGCGCAGTGTGGTTAAAATGACAGCAGCTCACTGGCTCGTTCAGCTTGTTTAGAGGCCCTGAGAGGGAAACGGGCTTCCCATGCAGCCTTTCAAACCGTGATGGCTACATTAGTGTTGACTCTCCCAGAAACAACAGGAACAAATGGATTTAAGTTTTCATAGCTTTGAGCAAATATTCATTTTATTTTCATTTAAAAAGTAGCATCTAAAAAGTGTGCCATGAACATGTACTCAAAGATTAAATACTTTGTAGAAACATCTTTTGCTAAGTTAGAGCTGCAAGTCTTTAAAGTAAAATAAACCCACCACAAACCCTCAGTATATTATAAGCCTGGCAGGCCACCAGGCTTTATTTCCCCCCTGCCAGGATAAATATTGCTTTTTTATTTATTATAGTGTTTTTTTAGACACCAGTAACACAGATGGCAAAGACAGGTTAAAGAGTCTCTAGTTGAGTTGGTTAAAGCACAATGCCAACATATATGGTCACTGTGTGAACTTACAGGGAGCCTAAGGTCAGGGGTCATTTTTTTATTCATCTGAACAATGAAACCACTGCCAGCAACTTTAATTAGGATGTAACAACTGAAGTTCAACCTCCAGCCAGCATCAAAACTTCTGGAGCCTCTGACGCAAAGATGGATTACATTTGCTAACTTCTGAAAGTAATGAACTGCATTGGATTTTATTTACAGGTGGTTGGATTAAAGATGCACATCACACTTCAGATTTTTTTTATGTACTTCTAACTTATAGCTCTCCTATCCCATCCTAACAACAGACTCCTTTGTGTTGGTCTATTACATGTTAGTGATGAACTGTGGACAAGTTCAAAGGGGTGTAAAACTGTACATCAGTAATATTATGGGTTCTTCTGATACACTGCATTTGATGCTTTCCTTGCTAAACAGAAAACCGTAGCACCTGGTCAAGATGTAAGTCAGAGAGATTGTCTTGGTCCAACATATACGTAGCGTTGTCTGGACCCAGCAGCCTACGAGCCATTCGCTCCTCATACGACAGTTTCTGGCAAGAAAGAAAAGCATTCTTATTAAACTGGCTTAGAGGAAACAATGTGTGAAAAGGGTGGTTCAAAACATGAGTTTAAAGTAGTTTCTTCAAATCAAGGCAGCAGAAGAGCCTTCAAAAGCAAATTAGAGTTAGATAGAAAGCAATCAGTAAAGCTTTGACGTAATGTTGGTGAGAAAACTTCAGTTCATTTTTCACAGAATAAAATGAAACTTGTACAGCTGTATTTATGAATGAATCAATTTGTTTACATATAAACCAACAAACAGAGAGAAAACACACCCTTATTAAAGCAAGCAAAATGCTTTTAGATGCTTTGTTCAACAAGCAGTTTTTGATGCATGTCATCAGGTCTACAGTTTAGTTTGTGTTTGTTTTACAACAGGAAATGTTTTCTTTTTATGGAGCGCTTGTTCCTGTAGTCCACCAGTCACACCTGGCTGTGTCTCCTCCTGGCTTCCTTGGAGCGAAGTTTCTTCTCCAGATCCTGAATCAAGGCGTCTTTGGAGCCCTGGATGTCTTCGTCTGTGGAGCGGGAGGAGGACGGCCGAGGAGCTACGGATTTCTTCAAGATGGGCTTAGGAAGGCTAAAAGGAGCAGTGACAGAAGATAATGGATAGCAATAAGAAAAAAATTAAAATAAAATCTCACTTTACGAAAGTATTCCTACCCCTTTTTGGTCATATTTTGTCAGATAAACTTCTGTGTCTCTTACTAGGATTTTATGCCGTAGATGAACCCAGAGCAAGCCTGTTCTTGTGTAGCACTTTATCAAGTCCAGTTTAAAAAATAAAAAGGAAGGCGGGAGAGGTGTCCTGCCCAAAGACAGCAGCAGACAGGTGAAATGGGGGTTCAAACCGGCCGGCAACCCACTGCTTACAAGATGAACTACTTCCTGAGCCACCGTCACACTGGTAGTGGAATCAACTACTTATAAAAACCAGTGAGGTCATAAGTCAGGAAAAGAGGTTTTCAGTCACGGTTTCAAACCGTGTCCTGGTCGGCTCAGACAAAGTTTTTCCAACGACTAAAAACCTAAAACAGATGCGGTGGGTGTGTTTCATCAGCCTTATTTACTACACCCCACGAAGTCCCTCCATAAATACAAAGCATTAATCAGAGAAGAGAGCTCCATGGTAACTCTGGAGGAGCTGCAGAGATCTACTGCTCATGTGGAAGAATATGGATTTATATACTCCACAAATCTGGAGTTTAATGAATGAGAGTAAAGAATTAAACTATTCTTATAAGTATTCTGGCTTGCAGTGTGTGTTAAGTTTTCTCATAATGCGTCCCTGAATTTTTTAAAGATACTTTCAATGTAATGTTACACAAGCTGTAGCTTTTAAGGGGTGTGAATACTTATGCCTGGGAGTGCGTTTTATAAACATCACGCCTCTAAACGGGAAAGTGCATTTAAACTCACGTGTTTGGTGTCCCCTTGTAGCCGGCAGGCAGGGAGACCACGGTGGGCTGAACCCTGCTCTGATTGTTCATCTGGGGAAGGGAGGATGAGGAAGGATGGTGAGGGATGGAGGGAGACACTGGGAGGGGCTGCTGAGGAAGGGAGGATGTGGAAGCAGAGGTCCTAATAGGGAGGAGGGGACTGGAGGGCGCCAGCGGGGAGCAGGAAGGGGAGGTGGAGGGGTTGGGGAGGCTGGAGCTGGGAGACAGTTTGGAGGAGAACGAGGAGGACGAGGAGGGCAGGACAGAGCAGAGGTAGGCAGCAGAAGCAGACAGGGTGTCCTGGTTGGCGGGCAGGCTGGCACTGCCGAGGCCGGAGGCGCTGGGGACCCTGGGTGTGAGGGTGATGGTGGAGCGCATGGTGGTGCGGGGCAGCGAGGAGGAGGAGGTAGACGGAGGGAGCAGGGAGGTGCTGGAAGAAAAAGGAGGCGCAGCAGAGGAGGCTGAGGTGGATGTAGGAGAGTTGAGGCTGGATGAGGAGGGAGAGGACTTGGCGGTTCCGTTGGCCTGCATCTGGATCTGACCGTGGGCCATTGACCTGGTCTGGTTCTGACTCAGGCTTAGCGACTGGAACTGGGACTGAGTCTGGGACACAGACTGAGCTTGAGAAAACGACTGAGCTTGACTGGCCTTCATCTGGCCCTCTGTGACGTTCGCGCTGCTCTGGGTACTGCTGAGGTTCTGCTGGTTGTTCTGGTTCTCCTGGGCTTCCCTCAGCACGCTCTCATAGCTGGGCGCCTGGAAGGCCGCCTGCGACTGGATGAAGTGCCTCGGCCGCTCATAGTTGAAGGCGCTGGGTGGGAAGGCGCCGGGGGTGAAGGAGGGCAGGTCCGACAGGTTCATGTTGTTCCCTCCTGACTGGGAGGACTGGGAGAAAACGGGACGTTTAATCTCACAGGATGACAGATTAAACAGCAGATTATCAGCCACTCAAATTTACCATGAAGCTAAGCTTGCTTGGCGTGAACAGCTTGGGCGTTTGGGTTTTCTCCTTGACTGGTGTTGGCGGTGAGGGCAGAGGAGGGGGGCTCGGCGTGCAGACCCTGACAGGAACGTCTGGTGACCTTTGATCCTCTGAGCTCAGAGCACTTTCCTCCTCGCTGCGACCTAAAGGCTCCTCAATGGAGCGGCTGGCGGGTTCAGGCTCAGGGAGACTAAACGAGAGACAGACAGGAGTTAGAAAAAACTGCAAGGAGAGAAATGTAGCCTGAAGGTCTGAAATGGAGCTGCTGAGTATTTATTCTATCATTTATCGTGAGCAAAGTCTGATTTACAGTCATCATAATAAATACCAATTAATGATGTTTAAAACCATCCAAAATGTATTACTGTCAGGATTCATAGTTGAACTATTTTCTCCATTGTTTGTTCAATAAAATCACCAATAAATCTGAAAACAGTTACTGAGCGCAGCTTTGTGATGCAAACCACACTTCTTCATGTGAGACGTGCTTTACAGATGGGAATGTTATTCAAGAGCATCATTTGTGTTGTGGGAATGTGATTGCTGTGATAACGTGGCAACACTAAAACTGACTGCAAAAGACGTAATAATTAGTTCTTATCATTTTCATCATTAACATGATATCAAACTAAACATGCTTTAGTTTGTAGCATGTTTGAAAAAAAAAAATAAAAGAAGCTTCAGTAAAAAAAAATAAAAAAATTGTTGGGTCAACGTTAAAGTAATGATTTCATATTTAATAAAGAAAAACAAGAGAGCCAATTATTAAAAAAAAAGTTTAGATCAGCAAAAGTAAACAATCAGAGTTAATATCAGTGTTGTTGAAATTAAAGGCCCATTAAACATTTTACAGTGCTGACTGATGAGAGTAGCAGACAGAGGAGGTTCTGCTCCCGTTTCAGCCCAGTCAGCCAGTTTCCTCCTCTAATACCAGCATGTCTGCTCCGCTACTTTTCTACTGGGAAGGAAAGAATGTCGTTACCATGACCACTACGTAGTCGCAGTGGAATAATGACAATAGTTGTTCTCTCTCTCATACTGTGGTTCAGAGCTGGGTCCCTTCTCCTCTGGGCATAAAACAAGGTTTGCCCTGCCAGCATGAGCCGACCCAGACTGACCAGGTTCAGTCACATTCTTATACTGCAGACTCACAACGCGACTGTATAAATCACACACACACACACACACACACCAACAACAAACCTTCGCTTTATGTATCTGGACAAGTCATGAAATTATTATAGTCCAATGGTTACATAACTAAAAATACTGTCTTACAGTGTTATGCATTCAGGGGTCAAAACAATACCAGAAAAATCAGAATAAGCTGTTCTTTGGAAAAAAGAAAAAAAAAAAAAAAGAAGCACAATTTTGAAATGCATTTTTCCCCCAATATTTTCTTTAGCTATAAAAAGCTTAAAGAATGGGTGCAACATGTAGTGCTGTATTGTTAATTTGGGATTAAAACGATCACCAGTTTGAAGACGAAAACTTTCATCGTGCCTAAGAGTGTCAAGTTTTCTAAGTATTAGAAAACTTATTTTACAAGAGTGAAGTCATAATATTATTAGATGTCAAACTTTAGCAGAATAAAAACATATCTGGAAAAAATGACGTAAAATTACAAGGAAAAGTATGTTTTAATGATGGGGAAAAAAGCTTGGACAGAGTTATCAATACATGATCAGCTTTTACAGTCTTCTTTAAAATGATCACTTTCAACGTTTCAAGATCCTGCTGCTGATAATTAGCATTTTAGGCATTAAAATGTTCATTTTATTACTTGAAAATGAACTGATTTATTTACTTTTATGTAGTTTTAATATGGTATTGTATCAGTGATTGAACAAAAATCTGCACAATGTGCCAAATGTTTTCTGACTAACCTTCAGAATATCTGATTACCAAATTAATCATTAGCTGCAGCTCTATGTAGGACTTATAAAATTACATATTTATTCTCCTAATACTGTGACTTTAATCTCTTATTTTGAGTTTATCCTCACAGTATTATAACTTTAATCCCGTAACTAAAAATGAAATTCTTATTGTGACTATCAGTCACTTTTTTAGTGGAAATCACAACTGATAGAAAACAGCTGATAGTTGGCGGTTCTCAGGATCTGTTAAAGGAAGTCAGGAGAAGCGTCCATTAAAACAGAGGCCTGCCAGCTGTTCAGTAAGGCTGCTGCTTAAAGAAGCCTTACTGACTAACAAGTGCATTCGATTAGAAATCACAAAGAACTCCAACTGATGCAGAGAAAAATCATTTTATGTCATAAAAGCCAGTTCTGATTCAGAAACATAAAGCATTACCCAAAAATCACTTGCATCCTTATAAATGGATGTACAGAGTTCAGGCTGGTTGTCATTACAGTGAATGAGCTTCCAGCTCCTGATTATTTTGGAGCATGCATGGAAATGTTCCTGGTCTTTTGGACAGCTCAGAGGTAAAATAAGGATCTACTTCTACAAGAAACATAAAAAGAGACTGTGCTTACAGTAAACAAACCTACATAAAGAGTCAGAAGACTGTTTAAAATGCCTCGCTTCATTGCTTTGTTTTTGATTTGAAATATTACCGCTCTCTCAAAAACAGTAAACTGTCAATGTCTGTCATTAATCAGACCATAATGCAGCATTCACAATGAATATAGAAAATAATGTAAAAACTAAGACAAACTAAAAAAAAAAAAAAAATTTTTTTTTTTTTAATTTCTTTAAAAAAAAAGCTTCTTTTTTTTTAAAGAAATTTTTATAGCAACAATGCTATTAAAAAACAGATGAATCTATTGAGTTCTGAATGGAAAGTTTGAATCGACTACAATCAATACAGACATCAGGAGTCTGATATTAAAAATCAGTAGCAAAACCCTGATTTTAAGAAAACATAACAACTTCAACAAAAAACCCCCAAAAAAAGCAACTGGCTCAACAACTAAGCCCAAGAGTCTAAAATGAAGATATTGGGCTTTTATAGTCAACTTTCAAGGATGACTACTTGTGAGAATATTGTTAAATGTGTTAATCTTACACTTCGTTTCCTGCAGATACACAAACTCTCTTAATTTCAACTACTTGTTAATTGAATACACTCCAAACTTTTGTGGGTAAAAAAACAAAAACAAAAACTACGACAATCAAAAGAGAGCATCCCTACTTTACTCATGTGTGTGACAGTCTGTGCATTTGTGTGATAAAGTGGCCTAAGCTATATTCGTCTTGGTATTCGGACATCAGCTGGCAGGTGCAAACACTAAAGCGGTGACAGAACGGCTTTAAAGCATACCAGCAAGTCGGACACAAGAGCCGCACGGCATTGTGGGTTGGCCCAACCCAAGTCGTTCGGCCAATGACATCACAGAGACAAAGATGTTGATAGCACTTTGTAATCTAGAACTGGCACTGCAGACACAGACTTCATACTTTCCTATAAGGTTGACGCACTCAAGGATATTAGGTTGTGCACTAACTTGATCCCTGACAGCATAATAGTTGTTTCCCCAGCTGCTGGGGGAAAATGAAAGAGAAATAATTCATTTATCTAAGAAGAACTAATAATCCAATCATTCTGGCACCAGTTTTCTGAAATGCAGTCGTGTGAAGCAGGAGAGAAGACCGTGGCTGGTTTCTGAAGGCCGCCGCCATATCTGCTCTTCAGATTACATGTGAGATCATAGTTCTGGACAGCACACTCTCTGACCAACATACTTCACACCGTGAAGCCCTCCCTGGAGTTGAACATGAACCAAAGTATCAGGTCAAGTTAGAGACACACAAACTGAACTGCGTCCACTAAGAAGGGCAAGGAAAGCATTTATTTATACCCCTCTCAGAGGTTAAACGAATTACTCTCCGCTTGCTGCAGTATGGAAACTTTTCATGAAGAATTAATTTGAGATTCAACTGAATACCAAAACGTTTGCCTTTGTTATTTTAAAGACTAAAGAAAAAGTGTTTGAATGCCTGCTGTGCAAAAGAAAAACAACAACTTGGGAAGTGAAAGTGATCTGACTGGGAAGTGTTAAAGCCTCAAGGTCAGGGGGCTTCTAACACTTCATCACAGCTCATGTCATTTAGCTGCAACGTCACTCCTGCAAACACACGAGAGCAAATGTTAAAAAAAAAAAAAAAAAAAAAAAAAAAAACACATTGGGAAAGTTTTGGGTCCTCCTGCACAGTGACGTCACGAGCAGCTGAGTAGAAAAGGACCAGCACTGGGAGGATTCACGGTTCTAATACCGAGATTCATATTGCAAGTTTCTAATGTGAAACTGAATGCGAATGTGAAATTAAAAGGGAAATGGCAACATGTCGGAACCGGAACCAGCTTCAATTAACCTAGAGTAGTTAATTATCCCGTCAGCGTTTTCTCCCTTTAACTCGCTCGAAACAAACAAACATAGATTAGCTCATTTCTAGAGGGCGTGACATTAATTATTTAGTTGAAAAACAACAACAAAAAACATTCAGGTAAAAAAAAAAAAAAAAAAGTTAAGGTATCTAAACTTTAAAATGCACCGTGGAGCTGACAGCTTCACTCAAACACATCAACAGAGTTAAAGCAGAACCGTGTGAAAACGCTCTCAGCAGTAACAAGGCTGGTTGTTCTTACCTCGCCACACGTTTCCACGCCACGAAGCTCTGACGGCTGAACGGAACCAGCTCTTCCACGCCGAAGCAACACGACTAAACTCAGCTGGAGCAAACTCAGCGAGGCTGAGGCAACAGGTGACAAGGCGCGCTCACGTCTGGCGCGCGCTGCTACAGCTCATTAACTGCCCTTGAGCTCATTCGTGTTACCATGGTTACTAACTTGTTTTATGACACATAGAGCCTCCTTTTGCTCATCTTTAACGGATTTAATTGTTTCCGTTTCACTTTTAACAAGGATGATGGACATAAAACTTATATTTAAATAAAATAAAAAAATAATAATAATACACACACATATA
>CAEFZY010059786.1:0-13298 GCA_903066815.1 Brachyrhaphis roseni | reverse complement strand
TTCAGAGGTTTTTGTGTCGTTTCCTTCAGTGGTTCTTGGTGCAGCGCCCCCACAGGCCAGGAGGGGAACAGGTTGGTTTGGGTCAGTATGATGTGGAAGAAAACTAAATAAGTAAACATGGAACGGAGCATTTCCTGAGCAGTTTTTTTTCCCAAAGAGACAGCTTAGTCTGACCAAAGTTCCTGTTTAGATCCCTGGAAAGTTTTATTTCTTGTCTGTTAAAAATAATTAAAGTAAATAAATAAACTCCATATGTTTATGTTTGTGTTGTTAGGGCAGAACCTGACCTTCCTCCAGGAAGTTGTGGGTCATTGTTCTGATCCTGTTGGGTTCTGACCGGGTGTTTGTTGTCTGTGCAGCCGGGTGGAGCTGAAGAGACTCTGTGAGATCTTCACCAGGATGTTTGCAGACCCCCACAGTAAGGTAGAGACCCTCAGATACATGCATGGTCTTCAGCTGGAGATGTTTCTGGATCTAACTGTGTGTGTTCTGCTGCACGGCCCGCCTTGCTGTGGCTCTAACTCCAGAGAGTGAGTGTTTGCTCCTTCAGTCCGTGTCTTCCCTGTCGGACGGAGAACCAGTCTGACCAGAACCTCCCTTGCTCCCAGGTGTTCAGCATGTTCCTGGAGACGCTGGTGGACTTCGTCACGGTGCACAAGGACGATCTGCAGGACTGGCTCTTCGTCCTGCTCACTCAACTGTTGAAGAAGATGGGCGCCGACCTGCTGGGCTCAGTCCAGGCCAAGGTCCAGAAGGCTCTGGACGTCACCAGGTCAGAATCGAGACGTGAGGCGGCCTGCGTGCTACTCAAGCTTTTATCACTAAAGCGCTGATCCAATGACCTAGATCTAGAACCTAGAAACCAGTACTGGTTTCAGGTTCCAGAGGGCCAGTGGTACCACCACGACTAAACCCAAGAGCCTTACCGGAATCTCTGATTCACCATTATTTAAATATGTCCTGGTCATCCAGTAAGGTCCTGGTACTGCTGGTTTTACTGGTTTCAGGTGAAGCATATAGGAGAATTAAAGTAACTAACTATGGAATATATGAATATAAAAATAACACACAGGACTCGGATTCTTCACTACTCGGGCTGAGGAAGAGATTTAATTGCACATCTGTGGAATCATATGTCACAAAACAATATATCTAACAAATATCCAAAATCTCTCAGCTCTTGCTGGATGCATCACTTTTTATTGGGTTTCATCTCTACTGGTGTGTATTTAGTGTTGTAGTCAAGACCACCTAACCCGAAAACAAGTCAAGACCAAGATCAGAGTGTATGGAGACCGAGACAAGACCAAGACTTTTAGGGTCCCAGACCAGCGCCCCGCGCTACCTGACACAGTGAAATGAAATATGATCAAAACTGCTTCTCAAATTGATCTGAGAGATCCCCATTCCCATAAAAACACTCAGATATTAAATAATTAGAGCTGAAATAAATTTAACTAATATCATTGTCAATCCAAACGCTTTGTTCTGCTTTGCTTCCATCTCTGAGCCACAATCCGGAGGTCTCCTGCCGTCCCTAACAAGATAACGCCCTGGGCGGTTGCCCACACTGCCCATGTCAGAAACCACCACCGTCAGCTCCACTAAACATAGCAATTGATAATTTTATAGCGTGTGAGAAAACTATTGCTTTTGTCTTACCGTAAAACCAACTTCAGTTTGTAAGTGGGTTTGAACTACATTGAAAGCAGACTGCAGATACTGTATTGCCTGTGATAGTGATGAACAATAGCAGTTAATAACTAAATCATCTGCATAAAAATTATAAAAAGCATTTGACAAATTGTCACATAAGTTATTTATATAAATGGAGAATAGAAGTGGACCAAGAACTGAGCCCTGTGGTACACCATTTATAACCCAGTTTTTCTCCAAGAGAGGTGGGTAGACTGTGTGAGATTATCAACCATTTAGCATAATTAGCTTAGCTTCAGTCTACTGTTTGCACGACCGCATGAGCATGGGAGTATTTCTGAGTCGATTAGTGCATCATTTCACCAAATATCAGCTACAACAATGGACAGAGGAACTAACAAGTTCATGCGAAGCTTCACTACATTGATGTTGTTATTTTTAGTCCTATCATTTAATTTTGCAGCTTTTAGGAGTTGTAGAGCCTGGTAGCTACAAAAGTTAACAGATGTTAGCTTAACGTCAAAGGAAGAAATTACTCGCTCAATTGGTTGATTCCACAGTTTTCTTATTAAAAAGACAGTTATGTCCGAGTTCAACAACTCGGCTCCTAATTTTTTTAAATTAAGTAAATTCATAATTGAAATATTATGTAGAAGAAATAAGTGGAGAGTCGTGTAACTGCCTGTGCCGTGTCATTTAGCATTAGCACAGTGCTAACTGGCTAATGTTAGCTCACAAGCTGAGCTTAACGGTGTTTTATTTAAATAAAACTCAGTGAAAGACTTATTTATCCAGCTGGTCATTTTCACTTCTAACATGGATACTTTTATAGTTTTAAGTTTATGTTATTCCATCTTCTAACGGTAACATTTCTTACTGCTGCTAGCGTTGACTTGCTAACAGTGTTTTTGAAACGACTCAACAGAAAGAAACAAACATAAAAACAGTAGAGCACCATAGTAGTGTTGACCAGCTGCTCCCCTTAGACCTCAGACAAAACATACACTGCTTTTTCTAATCTTAGTTTACTATACAGAAAATATACCTTCATCCTCTTAGCTACAATTTCTGACTCTGTTTACAATGTTGTGCATTTTAACCAGTACAGATCCCCCACTGGCAATGGAGAACCATTTTTTTACGATTGTTGATGCGAAAACTTCCTGCTCGTCTGCTAGTCCACAATGTACATTAGCATGTAATTACTCATGCAGCATTTGTTTGTGAGACGGCCACGTTGCCGTTCTATGACATAGAATGGGCATCAGCCAATGAAACGCGGCCCCTGTGGTAAGGTCCATTAGCACATTTAGCAGTGAGTGAATTAGGTTGATTGACAGCACTAAGACCCTCCTCCTGGTTCTGATTGGTTGTTTTTGGTCGGAACGTTGCATTGCTTTAGCCAGCAATAGTAGTTCAGGTGGAGGAGATTGATTGTTTTCACATATTATCTCTCATAACAAACTGTCATGACACGGTGACAACTTTAACAAATACAGAGAAAACATATTTTTTATTAAAGTTATATACTGCAGCTTGAATAAAATGCAAACCATTGCGCATGTCTTGGAGATCGAGACGTGCGAGTTTGACAACAGAAACACATAATTAGTAAGTCACGTTATTGCTTGGATTTTAATCAATATGTTTTGCATCTACTGAAAACAAAAATGTTAACAAATACACTGGACAATATGCTGGTAGTTTAGTGACATTTCCACAGTTGTGGTCTTGACCGGTCTTGAAATAAAATCCCGACGACTCAACTCCTGAGACGAGAGCGAGACCATCAAAAAGTGGTCTTGAGACCAAGACCGGTCTGGAATACTACAACACTATGTGTATTTGAACGTTTGGACCAATAGCATTGCTTCCCTTCCCTTGCTAGTTATTCTGGCTCAATTTGTACTATATGTGTTTTAGGCCTTCCAGGAATCACTTTTGGACTTCCTGGAAATCAAAATCTGATCCATCTCAGTGGCGCCGAATAACAAATTTGTCAAGTTGTTGTTCCTTATCTGTCCAAACAGACCAGCCAGTTGATTCTGGCCGATCTTCTCTCACACCGGCCAGAGTGACCTGACCCTGTGCCAAACAGCTTGAAAATATAATTTTCTCTCTAACAAGCAGAGCATCATCTGCATACTTATGTTAGTGTAGTTTTATTTTCCCTCCGTGGAGAAACTTGAGATAAATTCTAGATAAAATGGACCAGGAAGGAGGCCGAGTCGTCAGTCCTGAGGTTCACCAAATATTACAAACCAGGTGACTGGGTGAGTTGGTACCAGATCTGGATCTGGTTCTGTTGCCAGTTACCTGGTGTGAATTATTCTGCTTTGAATATTTACTCTTCAAACATCATCTGATCAGTAGAAGCAGAGAAATCATCAATGTTTCCTAGGAAATAAGCTCTGATGGTTGAAGATGATGTCCAGCGTTGACCCGTCCAGCTGGTTTCGGGGTTTCCTTCACTCTGACCCGGTCAGCTCCTTCTGGGTCAGAGGACCTGAGTGAAGTTGGGGCCCCCCCACCTTCTTCAAATCAGACAAAATTGGTGTTAAACGTTTGTGCTGGTTTGTGCAGAATTTTTTTTGTTTGTGCTGCTATCATTCTAAAGATATTAAGAAAAATATTCTCCAGGGGTCATCAGAGGTCAACCACTCCCTTGGCCCTGCTCACATTTGCAAAAATAAATACATTTGGTGTCAATCAACTGTGCTATGTTTGTGCTGGTATGTGCAGGAAATGTTTTTCAGTGCTATCATTACAAATAATAGCACTATAAACTATTATTAATAATATTAATAATATTATTATTAATAACTATTATTAATAATATTAATAATAGTTTATAGAGGTCATCAAAGGTCAGCCAGGTCCCCCACCTTCTTCAAATCAGGTAAAATGGGTGTCAATCGACTTGACTACATTTGTTCAGCAAATTCACAAACGTAGCACAAACGTTTGACACCAATTTTCTCTGATTTGAAGAAGGTGGGGGGGCCAACTTCACTCAGGTGGTCAGAGGTCATCTGACTGAGGGCTGAACTCAGCTTCTGTCTGCTGCGTTTCAGGGAGTCGTTCCCCTTCGACCAGCAGTTTAACATCCTGATGCGCTTCATCGTGGACCAGACCCAGACCCCTAACCTCAAGGTGAGCCACAGTCGTCTCCCGCCGCCGCGGCTCCGTCGGCCCGGGACTAAACGTCCCGTCGTCCGTAGGTCAAGGTTGCCATCCTGAAGTACATCGAGTCTCTGGCTCGCCAGATGGACCCGACCGACTTTGTGAACTCCAGCGAGACGCGGCTGGCGGTGTCCCGCATCATTACCTGGACCACCGAACCTAAAAGCTCCGACGTCAGGAAGGTGAGACGCATTTCATCCGCGATACAAGAGCAAAGGCTTTCCACCTTAAGATTAAAACTAGGTTTTTGTCTTTAGCTCATTTGTCGGTTTATTCAATAAATTAGCAGTAAATTGTTTTGAATAAATAGTTTTGCTGATTAAGATGTGATTTAATTAATTTCAAACCCTGAAATTAATTTGATCTGAAACTGTGAAAGCCTTTTATCAGAATCCCTAGTTGACCTGTAGCGCCTGAGTTCTGGTTCTGGTCCATCACCTGGACGCTCCCCCTTAGAGAGACGGGGCCGCCACAGCTGGGCGAGCGAGGAGCTTCTGGAGATCCGAGTCTCAGTTCGGTCCGAGTCCCGGATCACGGTCGTCGTGGCGATGACTGGGTCGTCAGAAAACTTCCCATATGTTGCTGTATCATGTAAATAAATAAGAGGAGAGAGGATAGCCCTGAGGGACACCCAGCTCACCGTCTCTCCTGAGTCTGGGAGCCAACAATTTAAAGGGCCAGCGTCGATTTTAAAACTCAGCTGAGAGAGCGGGCCGGGTCAGAGGTTGGTTCTGGAAGGCAGACCAGGTCCACCAGCTGTGTCCAGATCAGGTTCTAGATCTCAGTATACTGGTTTGCCTGCGTTTGGGCAGAACTGGAGGAGATTCCTGGACATCCAGACCAGATCCAGCTGAGTCAACACCAGAACTTCTCCAGGTTCTGCTGGACTTCACTTGTTGTTGCTGGGTTCTGTTGGTCCAGTTCTCCTGCTCTGATCCATGGAAGGTGCCAGGTTCTGGTTCTGACAGAGGTTCCTCTGCAGGTTTGGTTCTGCTGGTTCCAGGACCTGAGATCAGTAAGTGGTTCTGGTTCTGTGCCCAGGCGGCCCAGGTGGTTCTGATCGCGCTGTTTGAGCTGAACACGCCGGAGTTCACCATGCTGCTGGGCGCGCTGCCCAAGACCTTCCAGGACGGCGCCACCAAGCTGCTGCACAGCCACCTCAAGAACTCCAGCAACACCAGCAGCGGCGTGGTGAGTCCCTCCAGAACCTCCAGAACCCGGTCCAGGCCTTCTCAAGCTCAGCTTCTGCTTCTGTTCTCCAGGGGTCTCCCAGCAACACGGTGGGCCGGACGGCACCGCGCCACGCCCCCAGCAGGTCCAGCCCGCTCACTTCCCCCACCAACTGCTCCCACGGCGGCCTGTCTCCCAGGTAGGAACCGACCGGACCACCACCAAACCTGCCTGCTGGTCCTGGAGAACCTTTGCTGCAAGGCGTTCTGGTACCGACCCACCAGGGGTTCTGGTTCCATCCAAAGATGGCAGCGGCCATCTTTGGAGTTGAGCCGATGAGTTCTACCGTAAACTCGCGTAGAACTCATCGGTTTTAAGCTAAAAATCGTAATGGAGCGATGACACCTGATGGAAGTGAAAAGCTTCCCATCAGAACCGCCGGAACCGTCCCGAATCCGAAAGGTCAGAACCTCCTGATGCTCCGATCGGGTTTTTCCTGCCAATTCCGATCCCCCTTGGGCCGATCACTGCCAATACCGATCACTTGGATTGGCTGTTAAAGTTTCTCTTCAGGTATAAATGCTGCTATGAGATCTGGCAAAACGGAACCATGAAATCGCCTAATTTTGACAAAAACATAAAATACCTGCAGGCCCCATGCATAAAGTATTCAGTCAAAAAGTCAACAGAAAAACCTGCAATATAAAATATGTAACAGTAAGACTCTCGCAGCCTAAATTATACATAAGGTCAAATACATCTCACAACACTTATCAAATAATGTCAAGTAAAAAAATGAAACATTCATTTAAAGTCAAATGCAGGTTGCATTAAAATAATCAGCCCTGCGTTACCAGATCAACCTGCCTGATAGCGACATCATGGCTAGCTGCTTTCTGACCAGCGGTGTAATTCTGCAGAACATCTGGAGGGGAAAGAGCAGCTACATTTTTTATTTTAATTTTTTTCACAGATTATCTTCCATGCCAAGACAGAGAACGTTTTAATACATATGTGAAAACTTTTTTACGTTACATGCTGCAGCTTTAAGCAGGCGTTCGGTGTGAGAGTTCACCGTCAGGTGGAGCGAGGCGCTACGTCTCTGTAGCAAGTAGCGGCGGTGCAACAGCGAGAGCAGAACCAGCGTCTTACACCGCCAGCTCCATGAGTACGGTTATTTTCAGGTTATTAGCTTTCTAACAATCGTGCTCTTTCGGGTTGGTGTTGGTAGTTGTGCGCTGCTTTACCTGCTGTCTGATCGCTCCGGATGTCTTTTTTTCATGCAGTGAGCCTCGATAACCTACCGTCCTCCGTCAAGTGCGACGTCTGAGATGCAGGTGATCGGCAAGTAGAGATAGTGATCGACATCCCCAATCATACACTTTTTCACGGAAATCGGTCGATTATGATAGGTGGCCAATAGATCGGCATGCTACTAGTCAGAACCTTTGGATCCATCAGCAGGAAGCAGATCTGTCCTCTAACCCTGAACCTCTCAGCTCAGACTCTTTTTGTCTCTCCTCTCTCTGTCCTTGCCCTGCCTTTTCTCATTGGTTTCCTCCTCTCCTCCATCCTCCCTTTCTGCTGCTACAGTCGTTTGTGGGGCTGGGGGGTCGACGGGCTGCTCCCTGCTGCGCCCCCTGCTGCCCCCCTGCCTCAGTGCGCCCCCGCCGCCCCTGGCCTCAGAGCCCTGCGCCGAGCCTTTTCACCCAGGTAGACCGAGTCCAGTTGTTCTGTTTGTCGCTGAGCATTGCTGCAGAAAGCATCGCTCAGCGACACGTCGGCACGCTTGGACCGGACCGGCAGCAGAAACACTGCGCACGCATGCGGACCGGTGGCCGTGTTTCTGCTCCAGCTGCGTCCTCTGACCCGCCGTTCCGCTTCTGTGCTCGACAGCGTGACGGAGTACGACACGGAGAACATGAACGCTGAGGAGATCTACAGCTCACTGCGCGGCGTCTCCGAGGCCATCCAGAGCTTCAGCTACCGCAGCCAGGAGGATCTGAACGAGTCGCTGCGCCGCGACGGCAAGAGGGACGACGCCGTGAGTGTCTCACTGGTGGATTGCTGGTGTATTGCTTTGGTTCACTGGTGTATTGCTGGTGTATTGCTTTGGTTCACTGGTGGATTGACGGTGGTTCACTGGTGGATTGCTGGTGGTTCACTGGTGGATTGCTGTGGTTCACTGGTGGATTGCTGTGGATTGACGGTGGTTCACTGGTGGATTGCTGGTGTATTGCTTTGGTTCACTGGTGGATTGCTGGTGGTTCACTGGTGGATTGCTGGTGGTTCACTGGTGGATTGCTGTGGTTCACTGGTGGATTGCTTTGGTTCACTGGTGGATTGCTGGTGTATTGCTTTGGTTCACTGGTGGATTGACGGTGGTTCACTGGTGGATTGCTGGTGGTTCACTGGTGGATTGCTGTGGTTCACTGGTGGATTGCTGTGGATTGACGGTGGTTCACTGGTGGATTGCTGGTGTATTGCTTTGGTTCACTGGTGGATTGCTGGTGGTTCACTGGTGGATTGCTGGTGGTTCACTGGTGGATTGCTGTGGTTCACTGGTGGATTGCTTTGGTTCACTGGTGGATTGCTAGTGGTTCACTGGTGGATTGCTGGTGGATTGACGGTGGTTCACTGGTGGATTGCTGTGGTTCACTGGTGGATTGCTGTGGTTCACTGGTGGATTGCTGTGGTTCACTGGTGGATTGACGGTGGCTCACTGGTGGATTGCTGGTGGTTCACTGGTGGATTGCTGGTGGAGTACTGGTGGTTCACTGGTGGATTGCTGGTGGAGTACTGGCGTCTGATGCCAGTCACAAGCTACCATTTCCTTTTTATAGTCAGTAATACTACAGGAAAACCAGGTATAATAACTGCATTTATAAAGCTCCAGGTGCCAAATATTGGCTTCTTGCAGATGCAAAGAGATGCTAAATCCTTTTGTTTTATTTTGAAAATATGATTAATTCTGAACTTCCTCCTGTCAGATGGGAAGAGAAGTCATGGCTCCGTCTCCAGGTCCTGATGGTCGTCTGGGTTTAGATGTGGTGGAAGGCGGCCGCACCGCCCTGGATAACAAGACGTCGCTGCTCAACACCCCATCGCCACGGTCCTTCTCCGGGCCCCGGAGCCGCGAGTTTGCCCCCTACGGCTACGGAGAAACCATCTGCGCCTACGATAAGAGCGCGCTGAAGGAGGCCGTGTTCGATGACGACGTGGAGCAGTTCCGTGACTGTGAGTCTGCAGACACTCTGCATGTCCCAGCAAGGGTCAAAGGTTACCTGCTGTTATCACCTGGACTCGTCTCCAGGTTGAATCAGGGGTCACACATGTTGCTAACATGCTAACAGATCCCAGAATCAGTTCCCTGTGACTCCTGGAGGGGGCACTATGCAGTAGGAAGACCCCTTCACTCTGGAAGGGTAGAAATAAGAGCTGCATAATATTACAAAATATTCTCATTATGATTTTATTAGTAAATATTGTGATGACTATAGTATTAGAAAATATTTCAATGATGACAATATAAGCAAATATTATAATAATATTGGTAAATGTTTTTGATATCGCTAAATATTGCAATGTCAGAAAATATTTAAATAATAATATTGGTAAACATTGCGATGACAATAAATTTGGCTCAGTATTGACAGCAGTCATTGTATGTATAAGTATCTGGCCACCAGGGGGCAGTCATTGACCAGTGATGGTCGGCTGACCCTTTAAAGCACAGGTGTGAAAGTCCAGTCCTCCAGGTATCCTGCAGTTTTTAGATGTGCCCCGGTTACAAAACATTGGAATGTAATGGCTTAATTACCTCCTTGTGTAGCTCAGATCTCCAGAGCCTTAATGACCTAATTAATCTGCTCAGGTGGTGCAGCAGAGGCTCATCTAAAAGTTACAGGACAGCGGGCCTTGAGGACTAGAGTTTGACCCCCCTGCTTTAAAGGAATCCTGGATAAGCTGAACATGTTGGCCTAAATATGTCAACATTTTCTTAACTAAAAAAATGCAGTTTGTGATACACCAAAACTCATGATTGCTTCAAAAATGTTTATCTTTAGTTATGTTTTTCAGCCATGGAGATGGCCATTTTTTCACCAATGGGTTGATGATTCGTTTTGGCCTGTTGTGTACTGGAATCTACAGAGTAAACACAGCAAACGTATCTAAAGTTTATGACATTGTGTTTGCCTGGTGTCATTTTAGATAATGCTACACTGTGTAAAACAAACAAAAACAGGTGAGTGGATAAGTTCCCACATGTACAAAAGAAGAGCGCAGTGGGAGAGCCACAGCCTATCACAACTTACAGTATGTCTGTTCTGGGTCGGACCCGGAGGTACAGCGGTGTCCTGTGGTCGGGTCACACAGTCCGACCAGAGGTACGGGTCATTCATCGTTTCATTTATGAAGCTGAAGGCAGCAGCAGCTCCTATGTCCAACTGTCCCCTTCCTCTGTTTGGTCCTCATCATCATCACTACATGTAATTTCAACGCTCCAATTCAATTAGAAAAGGCTTAAAGACGTGAAGCATCACTGTTTGGCTGGATGGAGCTTAGTTTGACCATCAGACGACATTTACCTAGAATGACATGGCGACATTCATGTGACTATATTTTATTAAAATTAAGAACCTACAGCATTGTTCCTGTATTGTTTCTACATGTAAACTAAATATTTCTCAGAGTTTATTGTTACTAATCCTGGATCAGTTTAGTGTAAATGAAAGTAGAACGAGACGTTAACGCCTCGGATCCTGGGCGCCGTTCAGAACTGGATCAGCTGCTAATGCCAGCCCAGCGGCCAGGTGGTAACCTGTGATCCAGCTGAGAGGTGAGAGGTCACCTCAGACCTCAGTCTGTCGCCATGGCTACAGGAAGAAACGATGCTGAAACCAAATATGTCTCCATCCAGTTGTTCAGCACATTTGTTTCTGTTGCTGCCATCACATTGTTCTCTCTGCACCCACCTCCCCATCTCCATCCTCCATCATCCTCCCCCACCCCTGACCCCTGACCCCCCACCCCTCCGCTTCCCTGCAGGCCGGCGGAAGGATTCGAGTGAAAACAAGATGAGTCTCCCTAAAGGCTTTTGTCCTGGTAAACGCTCTTCCTCCTCCTCTTGCTGTTTGTTTCCCTCATTTATCGCCTGTCATCCTGTGGCTCCGCCCACTTCCTGCCTGCTGCTGGTGTGGGTTCTAACCTCTGGGTCGGGTCGGTTCCGCTGGGTCGATCCTGTTGGGTCGGTTCTGTCAAGTTGGTTCTTCCGGGTCGGGTCAGTTCTGTTGGGTTGGGTCGGTACTGCCAGGTCGTTCTGCCGGGTCGTTACTGCCGGGTCGGGTCGTTCTGCCAGGTCGTTCTGCCGGGTCGGGTCGTTTTGCTGGGTCGGTACTGCCGGGTCGGGTTGTTCTGCAAGGTCGTTACTGCCGGGTCGGGTCGTTTTGCTGGGTCGTTCTGCCGGGTCGTTACTGCCGGGTCGGGTCGTTTTGCTGGGTCGGTACTGCCGGATCGGGTCGTTCTGCCGGGTCGTTACTGCCGGGTCGGGTTGTACTGCTGGGTCGGGACGTTTTGCTGGGTCGGTACTGCCGGGTCGTTCTGCTGGGTCGGTGCTGCCGGATCGTTCTGCCGGGTCGTTACTGCCGGGTCGGGTTGTACTGCTGGGTCGGTACTGCCCGTTCGGGTCGTTTTGCTGGGTCGGGTCGTTTTGCTGGGTCGGTACTGCTGGGTCGGGTCGTTCTGCCGGGTCGTTACTGCCGGGTCGGGTTGTACTGCTGGGTCGGTACTGCCCGTTCGGGTCGTTTTGCTGGGTCGGTACTGCCGGGTCGGGTCGTCCTGCCGGGTCGTTACTGCCGGGTCGTTCTGCTCTGACTCTGGGACGTTCCCCGGTTCTAGAATCGTTCAGGATGTCAGGGACGTCCTAGCGGCCATGCTAACCCCTCTGTGGTTTCGAGCAGTCGGACCGGACCATTCGGACCTGGTGGCCGACCTGCTGAAGGAGCTGTCCAATCACAACGAGCGCAGCGAGGAGCGACGCTCGGCGCTGCTGGAGCTGCTGAAGGTCACGAGGGAGGACAGCGCCCCCGTGTGGGACGAACACTTCAAGACCGTCCTGCTGCTGCTGCTGGAGACGCTCTGTGACAAGGACGTAGGTTCTGGTTCTGGGGAGGGCCTGGTCCGGTTCTCTTTCCTAGGGTTCCTCCAGGCCTGCTGGCGGTCTCTCTCCAGAGGGACCGGACCGGGGCTCTCGGGCGGTACTGACCCGGTTCTCGTCTCCCGGCAGCACACCATCCGGGCCCTGGCCCTGCGGGTTCTGAAGGAGATCCTGAGGAACCAGCCGACCCGGTTCAGGAACTACGCCGAGCTGACCATCATGAAGACCCTGGAGGCCCACAAGGACTCCCACAAAGAGGTGATCCGGTTCTGGTTTTGCTGCTCTGGGTCTTAATACCTGGATCTGAATTAAATGAGGTCAGCAGGAGAAACTCCTGGTTTCTTGGTGAAAAGTATTGGCACCCCTAACCCTCACACACACCGGAATTTAGAGAGACCAGTTAACCTGACAATCATGACTCTGAACTGTAGGAGGAACCCGGAGAGAACCCAGCATGCACTGGGACAGGGGTCACCAACGTGGTGCCCGCGGGCCCCTGGTCGCCCCCGGAGCCAAAGAAATTGTTTAATTTAATGTTTTTACATTGAAATCATAACATTTGTTTATATTTAGAATTTTAAAAAAAAGTAAATTATAACTTTTTTTAAATAAATTGCTGCCGCCGCTGCTGCTGCTGCTGCAACCATCCATACTGTCAGTCACTTTGGGTAATTTAGAATCACACAGAAAAGCTCCAAAAGGGAATCAAACTTAAAACTCTGAACTAAGAACTTCTTAGTTCAGAACTAAGAACTATCAGTTATTATTACTGATAACTATTGCCAGTAGTCCCTAACATTAATATGATCAGGCAGCATGTAATCATATATATATACCTGTATATATACTATTGTTATAAAGGCTGAGCCAAGAAAATGTATGTCTGTATCCAACAAGTAGCCCTTCATGTTACTCTGTACCTGTGAATTAGCTCCCAGTCTCAAAAAGGTTGGTGACCCCTGCACTGGGAGAACATGCAGACTCCATACAGAAAGACCAGGAATCGAACCCTCAACCTTCTGGCTGCAAGGTAGCTGCTTCACTGTGCAGCCTGGTAATTGACAGCCTTGTCCCTAGATGGGCTCTTAAAAAGTACCTTTAAAAATTGAAGTGATCATCATTTAAAGTAGCA
>CAEFZY010059784.1:0-29106 GCA_903066815.1 Brachyrhaphis roseni | reverse complement strand
TGCAAAGTTGGCACTTTTAATGGACTTTCAAGGCAACTTTTAGAGCAACTTTGCATTAAAAGTGTCATTATTTACCAAATAACATTTCATGACAATCATAAACATTCATAAAGACTCCTTGAAGTTTACAACAGTTTATGACAGTGTCAAATAAAGGCACAACCTTTATTTGTTGTAGCATCAAATAAAGTGCTACCTATATCCGTTTAAAAACATTTTAGATAAGCTAAAGGAAAGACAAAATAACCCAACATGTTTTCTTTTGGAAAGGGGGTCAGGAATCTCTGTCTTATGTAGTTAGAAAATCTGGCCAGGGGCTAGGTTATAATTATTTCTTTTTGGTTATGCAGAGAATTTCTTTATGACTTTATGCCAAAATATTTCTAGATTTCCAAGCTACAAAACCTCACCAAAGGAGCATTAGCCAACATTTACAGAGGTGATATAAGACGCTCTTCCTCTTGGCCAAAGATTTTTTTCTACTTTATTCTAGAACTAAATACGTTAATTTTACTCAGCAACCTGACTCAGCTTCAGCAGCTTTTTAAGGAAGCACAGAGAAAAGCTGCAATGCACCAGCCATGTTGACACACAGGCTGTGATTCCACCTTTATTTTTATTTTTTTAGGAAATTGACAGAATTTTGTAAAAATATGTATTTCATAAGTGTTATTTTTTCTAATTTTTGCTGTTCCAAGCCATTAAAGTGGGTAACATCTAAGGGGGATTGATAAAGTGATCAAACATTTGCCAACAAACTGAGTGAAGAATGCAAATAAATATGATTCCATGACACTAATGAGACCTGTTGATGTTGTCTGTTTGCCTTTTCTGACTGACCTTGTAGTAAATGATTTATGAAGAGAGGTGAAAGGGGAGCGGAGGAGGAGCATTTCCTCTAGTTCCCTATTTTTCAGTCATTGGGAAAATTTTTCATTGCTTTACTTCTTTTTAGTTTCCTTTTCCAAAGCTGAAGAAAGACAGACAGCTGAGCATCAGTCATCTGTGAACCTGGATGATGAGGAAAATATCCCAGTGACAACTCTTGCTTTTTATTCACCTATGGAGTCATACGTGTTGGATTGTTTATTATGTTTGCTCCCTTGCTCCTTGTTTTTCCTGCTGTGTTTGGGTCTCCGCTGGCCGGGGTTATGCAGTTGGGTAAATGTGGCTGTCAGGGCTGCAGGCTGGAAGCTGTGGCTCACAGCCTGTCTGATCCTGGAGCTGCCGCTGCCGCACAGCGACGAGGGGCTGAAGCCACCAGAGACGTTATCAGGTCAGACCTCAGATGGACCCAGGTTCATCTGTAAACCCTCTGCACTGGCCAGGTATCTGCTGCAGCACTGCGGCTCGCTCACAAAGGCAAAACTGGCCGACTGGCCCTGGGGAGACCCCCACCTGCAGACGGTCTCCAGCCAAATGTGTGGAGAACATGCAGACGGCATCCAGTTCACCAGAGAGCACCTCCTGCTGAAGGATGGGGGGGTCGTGGCTCTGGACTGGGCGACGGCGAAGAGGAGGTGGGAGGGGAAGAAGGAGCAGCAGTCAGGGAGGAAGGCCATTGGGTGTTTCACCTCAACACCCCCCGTCCTCCTCCTCATCCCTCAGTCCTGGGGAGGGACGACCCCCCACCTGCAGCGGCTCTGCCAGCAGGCCGCGCGGCAGGGCTTCTCTGTGGTCGTGTTTCACCATCGGGGCACAGCCGGGTCGCCCCTCACCACAGCAAGAATCTGTGAGTTTGGAGACCCGGCGGATCTGGAGCAGGTACGCAGCCAGGGGGCGCTGTACTGGGGGCTTCAGCAAGTTAAAGGGAAGACAAGAGAAAAAAAATGAATAACTAAAAAATGTTTGAGAAATCTACTTCTTCATCTGCTACGTTATTAGACACACTCCTATCTTCTCTGTTACAAACATCTAGTTTAGATTTCTCCAACTGCAGACTTTGAAAACATTTAGATGAAAACAACTTGTTCCAACACAAATGAAATACCTCGTCTACATGCCAACAAGTTCTGCAGAGGCCTGATAATGAGTCAGTTATTTGAATCAGATATGTTAGAGAACATGATGCTCACAATGAAAAATAAACTGTTTCTCTGCAGCCAAACAGGAACAGGATAAGTTAGAGAAGACAATAAAGATTTAATCAGGCTGCATTTTAATGAATCAATGTTCAGTGTGGCAAAATTATGAGTAAATTAGAGGTTAAGCGCCTTGAAATAGCTCTTTAAGTATATGGTCAATTAGATGGAGTCAAAAGCTTTTGTAAAACTTTTTTTCTGGGTGCTTGTTCAAATTTAACATTTCTGTTTGATTAATTACAAAATTAGATTAAAATTACCTTTGTGGTTGAGTTTTTAAATGTGCAGAGTCCACTTTCACATATTTTTCTATTATATATTTACAGCTTATGGTAGCAACGCCGTGTGTTTTCAGGCGGTTGTGTATGTCCGCAGTCGGCACCCGTCCTCCGTGTTGGTTGCGGTGAGTGAAGGATCGGGATCCGCCGTCCTGCTGTCCTATTTGGGCGAGCGAGGTTCAAGCACCTGCCTAACAGCAGCTGCAGCCATCTCACCTGTGTTGCTGGGGCAACTGTGGTTTGAAAGCGCCATGCCGCCTATTTACCGCTGGGGGGCGCTATTTCACAGAAAAATGCAGCTGAGCAGGTGAGAATTTTACACAAATCCAGCAAAAGGAGCATTGTTACAAATCAGTTCCTTTCAATATTAAAAATATAAAACTTAAAAAAAAAAAAACCCTGCAGGTGTGTGTCTGTTTTGGTTAAAACAAGGTTGTTCTTCATTCAGTGAGTTCACAACAATATTCAGAAATGTGACTGAAGTAAGAGTAGCAATAAATCACAATAAACTTCCTTAGTAACAGTAGAAACCACAGCATAACAAAATACTAATAAAACTAAATTTTTTTCTCCAAATGTTCACCCAGCTCTGCACAAACTCTAGATTTTAGTTTTGCTATATTTGCTAAAATCTTCTCTTTTCTTCCATGCTCTCAATAGATATGCCAATTCGCTGCGAGGAATCCTGGATGTGGATCGTGCCCTTCGATCCTCCAGCCTCAGAGATTTTGAAGAAGCTCTTTTCTGCTCCCCCACTGAGAAAGCGTCTCCATCCACAGAGAGAAACCCTGCATCTCCCTCCCTCAGGGGCCTAACATCCGCAGCGGCCTGGGCACTGGGTGAAAGGGCTTACCCAGCAGCGGACTGGGAGAGCTACTGGGGGAGGAATGAACCTCTGAGAGATGCAGATGAGGTGGCGGTCCCAGTCCTCTGCATCTGCAGCTCTGATGATCCTCTCCTCCCTCCAGCCTCCACGCTCCCCGTTTCCCTTTTCCAGAGCAACCCTTACTTCCTGCTGGCGCTAACAGACAGAGGAGGGCACTGCGGGTTCGCCCTGGACGCCGACCGGCAGACGGGTGAAGGGAGGACAAGAAGTGAGGATGAGGATGAAGGTATCTGGAGTCATATCGCAGTGCTGGAGTTCTTAAGAGTGGCGTCTGACTTCCTGAAAGAGGCAGAAAGGGATTGGAAAAAGTGGAGAGGCCAACAGGAAGTGAACAGCGTCAAAGGACAGAAGAGCAAGATGAACGCTGCAGCGATGCCTCGTCGGAGGAGAGGCGCCATGATGAAGAGATCAAGACCTCAGCCAGAGAGCAGTGTGGACGATGTGGATGGAGAGCTGTTCGCCTGGAAGAGGTCTTACACTCGATAAGACATTTTCAGATATTTCATACGTTAGGTTTTCAAAACTAGGAAAATAAATGATTGTCCAAAAAGGTCAGTCCAAGGTCATGTTTGTTGAGTTCCTCCACCTCCTGTGTTGAAGACCAATACTTAGAAACTGAAGGGACAAACTGCTCAGTGGTGCTTCTCAGGTCTGGAGCCTTTTTCGAATTTTTTTGTTTCAGAACATCTCTACGCTTCCTACTATGCAATTTCACGGTGGTGATGTCTGCAGATTTAGTCTGTCAAAGTGTTTCTGAAAGACAAACTACATGTCACAATATGGCTTCAATGTATGTGTATCACACTGCAAAAGCACCAAATCTCATCAAGTATTTCAGTGCAGTTTAAATAAAACAAAAAGTGAAATGCTTCTTTAAGGGAAATACTTATTTTTCATCAATATTAAGGAATTATTGACTCAAAACAAGCTTTTCTACCTTCAGAAAAGATAAGACAAAACTAACATATTTGCACAAGAAACTAGAGCATAAATACATGGGAAGATTTTGTTTTTGCAGTGAATTCAGCATTAATCACACCACATGGATTAATGTTTAAATACAATGTCCTTTACATTAATTATCAGTTTATAAGACTGATAATTTTCATGAAATAAAATTGTAGACACCCAGGTGAAAAACATGTCTGCTCCTGTGTAAAGTCACTGGCAGTGAAGAAAAGTGCAAAAATGTTGACACCAAACTTTGTCCTCTTGCTCAAATTTCAATCAGGATCAAGAAATATAATTTTTCATGCCAATAGATTAAAAACTATAGTGAAATTTAAATTAAATGTCAAAATGTACAAATTCTGACACTTAAACTGAAGTTTTTTTTTAAAATGATGCCAACATACACACTATGCAACAGAGAAATATTAAAATTACTTTATTACAGATGATTCTTTATCCAGTAGCCCTCTTCCAACAAAAAATAGTAATTACAAACAAAATATTACATTTATCCCCTAAACTTTGCATCTGAATTACTTTTATACATTTTAAATGACTTATTTTTCATCTGAATGAATATCTATTCTCTTCTGCTATGCAACATTCAGCGTTTTTTATTTGTAATTTTTTTTTTGCACAAACTATACACTTTAATACAGTTTAATACAGATCTGTGGACAAGGGAGAATAAAACAGCAAGATTCACCAAATATGACAGGAAGAATAAAAGGAATACTGATAAACAGACTGTACAGAGAAGTGACCCGGCCTTCCACCGACTCTCCGCCAACAGCAGCTGCGTCCCCCCCACCCGCTTCGGGAGGAGGAAGAGGGGTCGGGTGTCACAGTAGACTCGTAAAACTGGTCAGCTACTTGTGCAATCAGTGCAACTGATCCAGTTCGGAGTGACCAACGTCTAAAGCTAGACTCTGCCCCCACTGCCATGCAAAAAAAATAAAATAAAAAATCTATAGTAAATACATCTAAACCTCTGCAGGTTGTTTGGCCCTCTGCAGGCAGTTTAAGGAAAATAAAACACAAAAGAGATGAAGAGAAGGGGAATAAAGAAAAGCACTCATTTAGTTTCTAAACTGAGAAACTAGCATGTTTTGACAGAACGGGGGCCTAATTTTTGTTGCTTATTTCTAGGTGGAAGTGTAAATGCGAGTCTCAAAGATTAAAGCCTGAGTCATGTCAGAGGATCCCACATGACCTAAAGTTTCCAAAAACTAAATGGACTTCAGAGCCTTGTGCATGACTTTGGAAACTACCTCAGGGTGTAGAGTGCATTAAGTTTTGTGGTATTTAAATGGTTTTAGAGTCTAACCTGGTGTAACGCTGTCAGTGTACAGTCCGAGCTAAAGGAGAAAAATATTTTAATTATGTGCAAAAAATCCTCCTCATACACTTTTGAACAAATTGTTGCCGCTTCCACAAGGCAATTTGACCTAAAGCCGTGTTTCGTTCACAGCAAAAAAAATGTGTAACAGCTGCAAACGGGAAAAGGTGAAAACTCAGCAAACCCCTTTTTTTTTTTTTTTAAACTACAGCAACTCTAAAGCCACAGCATTGTGCCCTCACCGCAGGTTCGTCTCGCTTCGATTTGTCATCTAGATTTCCAAGCTGTACAATATTCACATGTTGACTGTACATTCCATCTGTAGTTTCACAATAAGACTTGGATCTTTTCTAAAATTCTCTCTTTTATAGATTTATATAAACACCAGCACATATCCTTGTCCGTCGTTTCTTCCTCCGAGGGACGAATTTTCCCTGCAGATCAGCGAGCGGCCCCCGGGTTTGGGGCCCTTGAGAGACACGGGAGGGAAGGAGGCGAAGGTGGAAGGACGCAGGGAGATCGGTGGTCAGATCGGAGGGTGAGACAGAGCGGGGTGTCACACCGGGGGAGGGGCTCTGCAGGGGCACAGCAGCGGAGATCCCAGCATCACCCCCCATGGATCCGCAAAAACATTCAGCAGTCACCAACCGACAGACAAGATGGTCACTTGTTTTATCTCTGAGGCCTTTTTTAAAACTTTAAATCAGCATTTACATCTCCTTTATCAATGAATGTGTGCCGTTTTTCCACCAAGGATTATAACCTTTACACTTTCTCTGTACATGCATCTGTATGTGTGTTTGTGTGAAATCAGACGTAACATTTTGAGTTGTCCAAAGTGCGACTCGCTGTGACTGCACCCCCCCAAACAGGCCGACAGGCTTTTACTGCATCGTTCAGGACATTGTGGCGTTACTGCTAACAGGTGACGCGCGATCACCGGCTTTTATTCAAGTTGTGATTACCTACTGCTGAAACGCCATCCCCGTCATGAGGGATGGTGGGCTAACTACAGCGTCCGCCAGAGCGAGACTGGGTGGGCAGAGGTCCGTGGAAACCCAGGAGCTGAGCCAATCATCGCTGCTACTACTTGGCTGTGTGGCTTAAACTGGCTGAGCCTCTCTGGCACTCAATGACAAATACAATCCAGTGCTGGCATGGACAGTCGTGACCCGAACTACTCCTACAATTAGCATGCTAGCAGTCTGACCCAAAGTCCTTAACTAACTAGAGATTCATGGACAAATGGGTTAAACTTGACTGGTCAAACATTAGAAATCCAACCTTTTTCCAATCACTGAATGCAGGACAACTAAAGGCTACACATTCATGCTAACAACACCATGTGGTATGGAAGTCGTAACAAAAATACACTGAAAAGGTGTATTTTTGGTATTAGTGAGGAGTTTTGAAGTAAACTAAAGCTGTTAGAAGAAAAATGGAGGCTAATTATTATACTCATTAGAGACATTATTTTGTATTTTTGCCCTTTTGGTTGTTTTTTACCCAACTTTTTAAGTTTTGCAACCTCTTTGGGTTCAAACCTTTAGGACATTTAGTGCAACAGAGGAAGGGACAAACTGACCCAGACTCAACTTCAACAGATAACAGGAAGTGTGAAAGGAAAACATGAAATTATCTGCTTTTAAGCCTTACAACCTCAGTAAGTCCTGTTGCTTTGAAATGTTGTCGACCTTTTATAAATCTTTCAGTTCAGGTGATGACTACAGACTCTGTAGTACGAAACACCAACTTGTCTTTAAATTAGTAACTTCAAATGAGAAAAACCCTGTTTTACAACAACTGCTCTCTCCCAATACAACATGAGAATATAAACAAATAAGGAGGTTTGGCTAAAAAAACAAAATACTTTAAATGCAGTTTTTAAATCCTGTTCTCAAAGAAAATGGACTAAAATCCATATAAGCGGGTCAAGGGTCGACAAAGACGAAACATTGGAAACCGGCCTCAAGTCTCTACAAATAACTCCAACCTCGAAGAGTTCACTCAGGCTGTTGTCATGGTTTTCTTATTTAAAATCCGAAACTTTTCCAGACTCCAATTTCAAAGATTTTCTGGACATTTGAACATATTCTGCAAAATATGTAATCTTATCCAAACCTAGTTAAAAAAAAAACAGATTCAGATTAAAATATTGTTCCAAAAATACTTAGTAGCCAAAAAAAGCACATTTAAAATTTTGTTTTTATTTTTTAATGTGTTATTTTAACCTATAAATCTCTGGCCAGAAGTTTAAGAAAATAATTTTTGATTGGTTTCATAAGGCCATGAAAATCAAATTGATTAACAATTCAAGTTGTAAATTAAATCAAAATCAACTTAAGTGTTTTTTATGAACTTAAATTTTTAATCATCTTGCAGATAACAGAACATGGAATTAAATCTGTAAAATCAAACATTTTTTCAAAGCTTTTTTACTTCTTTAAATCTGAAAAATGCTTAAAGTAAATCCAAACTTCCAGACTTGTCTGCATAGGAAATTCCCCAGTTGATACTAACACACGACTTTCATTTTTTCCCTCCTTTAAATTTTCTCTATTCTGTCGACTCTTCTGCCTTTCAAACATTTCTCTAAGAGCACGTCAATAACTTCAGTCTTTTTGAGTGTTTTGACTGGATCTCACAAGGATTTATGTAACTCCAGTTAAAGCAGCAACTTTTTCCTCACGAGAAGATTTATTATGCAAACTTCTGACTAAATCAACTAGTCCCTTAAAAATAATACAACCTGCTGCAAACTGACCTCTCTGGTGAAACTCTATGGTGAATATGGCGGCTGAATGGCAACGCAGATTGAGCAGCTGATTGGCTGCAGTGGCACGCTGGAAATGGCATTCAGAAGCTGCAGCTTGGTTTCAGCTCTGATGGGTTTCCAAAGACTGGCCAGTCTCACCAGTCTGCATGGTGAGGTGCATTGTGGGATATGACCTATCTGTGCTGTGCACTTTGTGTGTGTGTGCGTGTTTTAGTTACAGTGACTGTGTTTCTTGTGTTTTTAGGTGTATGACAGGTGGGAACCGTTGGAGATCTGAGAGGTGATGCTGGCGCTCCTGCTCATGCCCTGTTCACTCCTCCCCCCCGATGACGTCCTCCTCATAGCCTGAGGGCTGTTCCTCACCCCTCCTGCGCCTCCCTGACTACTTCTCTGACTCCCTCCTCCGGGATGGTGGAGGCTCCAGGGCGGCGGGCCACCTGCAAGCATGGGGTGGCCCCAGGGCTGCTGCGAACTGGAGCCCCCCTGGTGGTGACTGTGATGGCTGCCTCCTCCACCGCCTCCGGGCCACTGGCTTCCCCCCTGACCTCCCTGGCCTCCTCCACCGCCTCCGCCCCCCCAGCCTCCTTGGGAGTCCGGGGCCAGGTTGGTGAGCACCATGTTGCTGAAGCCCAGCCGCAGCGACTCCGAGTCGAAGGCCTCGATCTCCCGAGCCTGGCGCTCCAGCAGAGAGCGGATTCGCTCCAAGCGCTCGTTCTGGAGGGAAAGCATTTCCTCTTCAATCTGAGGGGGAGAAAAAAAATATGGTTAACAAAACAGAACAAAAAACATTAAAACCTAACAAGTATCTCTGGTCTAGTTTGTACTGCATATATCTTAGTACATTTAAATCAAACAAAACTAGCTCATAAGTAACTTTCCAGCAAACAGAAGTTTGTTTTGAGTCAATAATTCCTTAATATTGATGAAAAAGTATTAGCTATGAGTGAAATAATCTACCAGTGGAACAAGACATTTTTCCATATTATTAGTACTCTAACATGTACTTTTTCATCAATATTAAGGAATTATTGACTTAAAACAAGCACCTATTTTTTGATGAAAAACTACTTGTAGGCTAGTTTTGCTTATTTCAAATTCTAGTCCAATAACATTTCAAGTTATAGGACTAGAAATGTTTGGTAAAATGTTGTGTTTTTGCAGTGTTCACAAACGTGCACCTTCATTAATTTCCAGACAAACGAAGAATTTTACTTACTTTCTGCTCCAGCAGTGCCCTCCGCAGCGACACCCGCTGCTCCAGGTCCCGCCTCTCCTTGTCGTGCTGCGCGTCTGTTTGCATCTTGATCTTGCTCTGGTAGGCATTGAGAAGCTCCAGCTCCTGTTGCAGCTGCATCCTCAGAACCTGACACTCGCCCTCCTGAGCCTCGTCCAGCCGCAGCTGGGGGCGGCCGCATCACAGAGAGAGAAGAAATAAACCATTTGCTGACACATTAATACAACTGATAGTAAATGAGAAGCAAGTACATAAAAATCAGGGCTGCAACTGTCCATTACTTAAGTTATTCATTATTCTGATGATTTAGCGGATAAAATAAATAATTTGACTGCATATATGTATAATTGAATTGAAATTATTTTTTGTAAAGAGCATTGAGATTACATTTGTTTTGAATTGATGCTATATAAATAGCTTGAATTGAATGAAAAAACATTTTATTGCCTAAAATGCAACAACATAACATTTATTTAGTGAATGCTTGATCATTTGTTGCAAAGGATGCAACAAAAAAATACTAACAATACTTCTAAGCTCAGCTTTTTCTGAATCAACAATACTACAGTGTATTTTTATTTTTTTACAGAGTTTGTAAAAGGTGAAGCTCACATTACGCCACTGGAGAAGATCTGGATAGAACAGATTTACAGAAAGCCTTTTTTTTAAATCTTAAATGCAAAGTGTATATATTTTTTGTACAATTTTGGTTTAATTACTGCTCTGAGTGTGGTGTTCTTTCAACAAATTGCCAGTTTTTTGAGACTGTATCCTCCAGTTAACGATTAAGCGATTTCTAAATTAGTTGACGATTCTTTCAATAATAGATTAATCCGATTAATTAAGAATTTTTTCCCGTTTCAGGATTTGATTAAGCTATAAACAGACACTCACAGCCTGGGTGGAGAGCATCTCGTTGATGGAGTGGTCGTACTGCTCGGCCAGGATGGCCAGCTTCCTGGTCTGCTCTTCCTTCAGCCTCTTCAGGACGGCCTTGTGCTCAGATTTGGGCGTGGTCTCCAGGAGGTGGTTCCTCAGGGCCTTGTACTGCCGGGTCTGCGTCTTACACGTCTCCTGGAACTGCTTCTTGATCTGAAGCTCTTTGGACTAAAGACGGAAGAAGAGAAGTTGGTTTTTAGGTCGTTTGTTTGTTCAGAAAAGAAGTTCTGCTCTCATCTTTGTACCTTGAGGCTCTTGGGCTGCTGCCGGACCTCCATCACATGCTTGCGCCTCAGCTCCCTCTCCCTCCTCTTGTTGTACTCCAGCTGGTTGGTGAGCTCCGTCTGGTGCTGGGTCCGGATCAGGTCGGCGCGCGCCCTCTGGATGGTCGCCAGATGCCTGAACTCCAGCTCCTGCATGGACTCATGGTGCCTGAGCAGCATCGCATGTTCCAGGTCCTTCTGTGTTTGCCGCTTGTTCAGCTCCTAGTAAGAGTTGTGAAAGATCGTTCAAACAAAGAAATAAGCTAAAAGTGGCGTTTATGTTTACATGCCTTTATGTACCTCTCTTGCCAAATCCTGCTCCACGTTGTGTCTGGCAATGAGGATCCTCCGTTTGAACCGCCGACACTCCAGCTCCAGGTACTGCCTCTGTCTCCTCAGCAGGTTGGCCTCTTCTTCCGCCTGCAATAATCGGACAAACACGTCATGAAGCACAAACAGGAACCCAACTCCCACAAACCTTACAGAGCTTTTCCTTTACGTTATTTTTTAAAAAGCACATAATCCCCAGGGTGCCTTTGAAGTACTCACCTGAAAGTGCTGAATGTTTTCTTTCTGTTTGGACAGCCACTCCTGCTTCTCCTTTTTGGGAGTTGACTGGTTCTCGCTAAGTTCCTGTCATACAAGTATCATTTAGTTCATCTGGATCAACATTTAGATTGAGATATTATTCAAACTGATCAATAACAGTCAGAGGTAACCAAAGCATTTCAAGGGTTACCTCTTTTAGCTGCTCCTTGCGTAGTTTATATTCTCGCTTCTGCGACTCCAAAAAGCTGCTCAGCTCCTTCTTCTGCTGAACCTGGATGTGCTGCTGGAACTTCTTCTCATCGTTGGCAAATGTCTTCAGCTAAATCACATAAAAAATAGATAAATATAACATAAATAACGGCTTCTAACATAATAATTAGCTTCAGCTGGGCTACGTACATCTTTCTCCAGTGCGGCCTGGTGTTTCTTCAGCAGCTTCTCCATCTCCTGAGTGAAGTTGTTCCTCAGACTCTCGAGCTCCTTGTCCAGCCTCAGCCGGTGCTCATCCATCTCTCCTTTCAGCTTGTTCTCCAGGGCCATCAGGTGCTTCTGATGCTGCCTTCTCATCCGTTTGTAACCAGACATCTGCTCCCGTAGCTCTGAGTCCTGCTCGTGTTCCTGCATCTCACGCGTCACCTGCAAGACGTCGTCCATGATGAGAACAGCAGGAGAATTCAGAGAGAGAGGAGAAGAAGAGAGAGGGTGGTCTTACAAGTGACGCCGTGCGTATGGTGGCGAAGTGTTCTCTGTTGCGGTAGTGCTTCCTCGGGGCCTGAGCCGGTGCCGGCTGTGGCTCAGTGGGCTGACTGCTGGCTGCCTGCTCCCCAGAAAGACTCTCCTCTTCCTCCTGGACAAAAGCAGAAATAAAAAAATCATCCTTTTGCTTAGAAACTATGAATAAGAGTATTACACAATATATAAAACACATTTAGATTACTGTAGCATTTCGTTTTGATGTGCCAAATTTCCAAAACTACCTAATTTAGGGTTAGTGCGCCCTCTGCTGGCTCCTAAAAGTCATACTCAGAAAGTTGAGTATCCTTGAAGGGTTTAAAGCAACCCTTCAAGGATAAGCTGGTGCAGACGATGATGAATGGATGGATGTGCTCAATAAATTGAACTAATTACATAATCTCAGCCATGCAGTGACCCACTAAAGTATTCATATTTCTTCAGCTTTCACAGGCTAAACAAACAAAGCAGTAAGTGGCTCTACTAAAGAATGTTCTGAGAAATCAAACTCTATTTCTGTTATTCTCCCCATAAAATAAACAAAGCAATTAAAAAACACTTTGGGTTTAACCCACAAATGTCTCAAAAGAAAGTTTTATTTGGATAGTGTTGCCTCGTATTGAATGTTTGGGAGGAATCTTTTTTCCATGTTAGGTTGCTGGTATATTGTTTGGACTGAACTGCATAAATAAAATGTATTTGTGAATTTGTGATAAATCTGACACTTTTAGTTCAAACAAGACAAAATGAGAAAAACTTCTAGACGAATGAAGATTTCTGTAAAGGCACCGCATGGAAACTGCTGCATTTTGAGACATATTGTATAACAGTTTACTGCTGTACAGCTACAAAAAGCCTGGACTGAAACGGCGACAGCTCTGATTTTCTAGCATCACCTTGTTTGAAAGAACAGGCCACGAGTGGGCGGACATTACAGAGCCATTAGCTTTTCACAACAGGACAGATAATGTAGGCTAAACTGAAGACTGAGACACAAAGCGACAAACATTTCACATCGGTCTCGGTGCCCAAATTATTCATGGAAACAAAAAATGGCTGAAAAAAAAAAAAAAAACAGCCACTAAAAGCAACATTTCCATTTTGTTTGGAAATGATTTTTTATTTTAGGTTCTTTCTTAAGCCTTAAAGTGAAGCAGTGAAGTCAATATTTAATAAATAAAGAAGCACTAAAGAAATATAATTAAAAGAAGATGCAGCCCTAGTAATAACAAAATAAACTCTCTCCACTGAAAGCAGTTTACATACTGTAAATATTAAAACTTCAGAAATTTTTTCCACATTGTCAAGCTTTGACAATTAAATTCAAAGAATTTAGTCTGGATTTTAACTAAGAGGCAAAGGCTGCTCAACATGTTACAGATATGTAGTCTCATCAGTTTGCATTTAGAAATTCAATATTTATTGGTGCTTTGATATCAAACACTATATATCAGTAATATATTAGGCCTGTTGGATGGAGTTTCATTGCCGTTGCTACCCACACCAAACACAGATGGCAGCGTCTAAACCACTAAAGGTCCAGGCAGCGCTGGAGGCGATGTGACAACTCATATCGTCACTCCAATATTTACCAAAAGCATCACCATCGCAAGATTCCCTATCAAGCAGTTCTGTGATAGTCAAACATAAAATATTGCACAACTGTAAAAATGGAAGAAATACAATAAGGACCAAGGAACACAGCAGATGGGTTGATGATAAGGTGCAGTTCAATCTGGCTTTGGAAAATGGAAACAGTGTGGTTCGCTGTCAGAGCCGATCACCTTCAAATATCTACATCTGAGGTGGGAGAATCTGTCAAGAGCCACTGCTTTTCTTGCACTCTACAAATTTGCGCTTGTATTCTCAAAGAATCACAGAGTGCTCCCATCTTAGCCTAAAAATTCCTGCCAATAAGTCGTAGCTTAGCAGCGATTCAGTCAGCTGAGAGCCACTCTGAGCGAGGAGAGGACAGAAATAAAACCTTAGTGAGAAAGGTGTTAGACCCCGTTGCTAGGTGCGATGCTGTCCTCTAGAAACTGAGATCGGTTTTTATTCTTCTTCTACTTCTTTTTTAATTGTGGTTGGCAAACAAGGTATGGCCACCAATAAGTAAGGAGTGTGGACCAAATGCTTCAAAAAAAAAAAGAAAACTCGTATTTCATCATCTAAACTACATGGTTTTAACAATAGAAATGGAATATAACTTTTACTTCTTGAGTCTTAAATCAATAACCATGATACTGGTTGATACCAACCAGTATCATTTGGTTGGATGATACTGGAAGCAAAATAAGACATAAAAGCACCAATATGCCTCCAGTAATCAGTTGATAGAAATCAACTAAATGTACAATCTAGACTGGATTAAGAAGAGTGTGTCATGATGATAAAACTATGACAAATTGAATCAATTGCCATACTGCATTAACGTACAGCACCTGCTGTCTGCAGCCCTTTTCATTTTATGGAGAATATTTACTTTCTGCCATATTTGTTGCTTAAGACACTCTTTGGTTCAGTAAAGGTTTTCCTCACTACTCCTGACATTTTGACATGTTAAGAGCTCTCTTAAGGCCTAAGATGCTTTTCTATTCTATGAAAAATCGTAACATTTCAGAAATTCAGCTATTTATCCTAAAATGACGTCCATAGGACCTACTTTAAGTCTTAGGATTCTTTGAGAGTATGAACCTTGGGCCCAAAGAGGTAAACATACTGTTTAACAGTTTTTGCTTGTTAAATATATCCTGTGTTCATTGGAGATCAGAATTTCCAATATGTATAACCTAGAGATTATGAGGTTATAAGATAATTTACCCACCGGTTTGACATGTATCACGGAGCTGTTGGACATGACCGTGTGGTCTCCGTCCATCAGGTCCAGCTCACTGCGGCTGTCCTGGGCTGCTTCGTTCAGGCTGTTGACAGAGCTGCTCTGGGAGCTGGCACTGATGGACATGCTGGGGATGGACTGATTGCTGCCGACGCTGTTCACCGTTCCCGTGCGACCTCCGCCGAGCTCCAGGTCCTGTAGCAGAGCCAACAGAGCACACGGATAGAAAGCAAGGGAGAGAGAGCGAGAAGAGACAAAAGAAAGACCAAGAGGCACAGAAAGTACGAAGAGGGACAGACATGCACAGAAACCAGCATATGCTTAATTATTTGCTCTAAATGAAGGAGCAAATACAGCGCTTCAGAAACAAAATCCTCCAACGGACCTCATCTCCCTCCTGGGCTTCAGTGGTGGGCCCATTATGGGCCTCCTGAAGGAGGATCTTCTTCATCTTGCGGTACTGCAAGTTGTCCAGCTCCCGAACTGCATCCTTGGTTCTCTGAATGAGATCCATCAACACAGAGTCTGGACGCTCACGCTGGAGAAACGCGTGCTGGAGGGCAGGGTGACAAGGAAGGAGAAATAAACAGTACATTAAAGTTGGAAGAGAATGAGCGAGAGCAAGACTTCCAACAGGGAACAGGAAGTCAAAATAGAATGAAAGAAAATAAAAAAGATTTATCGACAGTTTGTCAGGCTGCCATCTCAACACAATGATCTTGCTGTGTAAAATCGTACTGATTGCGTGTGTACTTACACCCAACATGTCGTCAGAATGTGGCCTGTCTTGAGGATTTTTCTGAAGGCAAGAATCAATAAAGTTTCTAAAGTAATCCGTCCTAGAATAAAGGTGAAAAGACAGAAGGTCAAAACTAAACAAAATCTATCAGATCAAAGTATCAACTGTAAAAATATGTTTCCCTGAGTGACGATAATAAAATGCAAACATAAGTACTCTTGAGTGCAAAGATGCTTTGATCTAATAAGTTCACCACATACATTGTTCCTTTCTGTTTTCATTATAGATCATTTTACTTATTGACATACATGAAGATAAAAATAAAAACCAGTGCTCACCATTCACTGGACTGCAGTGTGGGGCTCTCATTCTGCGCTATGTGGTATAAGGCACTCATTGCATTCATATTAAACAATGGAGGCTTCCTCTCCGCTGAAAAAGAAATGGTCAGACAACATACCCAAGTTACAGGGTCATGGATCCTTCTACTGGATGAAAATATCAAATAGAGTTCCTCAGGGACACGCCCCACACTTTGAGAACTGCTGGTCTACACTAAAGAAATGTTCTGGCGTACCTAATTCTATACAGGTAATGCCTAAGGACCAGACGTCCACTTTCCCGTCATACTGGCCCTCGTCCATAGCTAGAATCACCTCCGGGGCCATCCTGGGGAAAAGTACAAATCAGAGTTCGCAATAAATCTACGGGATACTTCCATCACACTTTGTTGTTTGACATCCTTCGTTTTACCTTTATGTGACAGAATTTAAAGAAACACACAAAAAACAAAACAGCTTTTTGTGTGGCAAAGTTAAGATTTTCTTCTCCACCATATTTCCCACTGACATGTGTTAATGTTTAAATTTGGAGTTTAAGCTGCTGTGAGGAGAAACTGGAGAGCCACATTTGACTACAGGAGCTGGTAGCCTTTAGCATGAATATGCAAACAGAGGGAAACTCTTTTTACAGTCAAATCTACTGTGGAGATCAAAATATTTCCAGGAAGTCATATAACTGCAAAGACTATTTTTATTTTTACAGGGGGAGGGGAGAATCTTTTTTTTAATTTTTGTTCAAACTTAGCAGGCAGTTTAGGTGCATGTAAATTATTTTTACTTACCAATATGGCGTTCCCACAAAGGAGTTGGCAGGTGAGGCGATGGAGGCGGAGCCAAAGTCTGCCAGCTTGACTTGGCCAGGCTCAGTCAGCAGGATGTTACCCGCTTTCACATCCCTGAAATATAAAAGCAGAGCGACGGAGACCATTCAGTGACGTACTGTGATCATAAATAAACCTGCATCGTGTGAAATCCCTCACCTGTGGATCATGTTGTGGGAGTGAAGGTACGCCAGCCCCTGCAGAGCACCATGTGTAATGGCAGCAATCTCAACTTCTTGTAAAGGTTTTTTATGGACTGTAGCAGAATGAAAAATAGAAAGAGGTAATGATTCTGACTTTCTAATCAGGGTAAACAAGCAGCCAGAAATCTTTTTTTTTTTTACTTTAGCTCACCTTCAAGCAGGTCAGAGGCTGAGCCAAGGCAGTACTCCATCACCAGCTAAAAACAAGCACCGATCATAACAATTCCTCCACACAGACACCAATAAATGACTGACTATACAAAAAGGTGACGTTTTAATCAAATTCAGCTCATGGAAATAAATAACTTACCCATGCTGTGTGCTCACGAAGGTAGCATCCTTTGTATTCTATGCTGTTAGGGTGTCGGATCCTCTGGAGAAACTTCACCTCCTTTATGATGTCCTGCCATTTCTGTGGGAGACAAAACAGGTTCAACGCTTTTATCGGCTGTCTGCTCAGAGACGGCTGCAGGAGCAAACGCATCCCCAAACATACAGCAGAAATGGGCGTCAACTTTGTGAGATAAAAAGCAACATCTCAAATCTCAGCACTGCGGTTAATCCGAACTTCAACAAAACAAACTGAGATTTTCTACATTTTCATTGAATCTCTGGAAATCTAAATATTTTTCTTCATTCTTGTGTCATCTTAATATATTTACTCAGACTTGGAAAATTTAATATCTTTCCAGACTGCCCAATAGCCTTATTTTATATATAAAAATAGATTGTGTAACAAAATGTGTCTTACCTCGTTAGACTGTTTGCCGCTGTAGGACATCTTTTTAATTGCCACCACCTCATTCGTTCGAACATCCCGTGCCTGGGAAACAAAAATGGACATTCGCATTTCAGACGAAACATGTGTTTGACCTTTAACTTTCTGTACATTAATCTCAAAAAGAAGGTCCTTGTTTGTGCCAACAGAGTAAGGATCATTTAGAAACTGCAGTCAGCTGTGAAACATCAGGAAAGTCACAGAAACTTGGTGTAATTAAACTCCTTCATGGACGGATGTGATTAGATCAGTCAAGCTTTGTTGAACAGGACATAGCTTCTGCTGCGACACTTATCTGCTAAAATCTAAAACAGTAATGTATGGAAAACACGCTATACGCTGTGTTTGAATCCCCTGTTGGCTTAATTTGCCAGGTAAAATATCTATTCAATAGAACCATTTACTGCTAAGTTAAAGTAAATTGTACACAAAGTACAGGGGGTGTAAATAATTGTTGCCTTACGAAATAGACAGCCCCAAAGCTGCCATGACCAATCTCTCGGAGGTCAGAGAAAAGCTTCTCCGGATCTTCCTTGAAGAACAGCTCGGCCACGTCTGGATCCTTCAGGCTTCCCGCCCTCACAGAGGAAGGCATCCTGGTCTACGTAGTCCCGTATCGCCCGCACAGAGGGGATGGGACTATCTGGGCGCAGAGCTACACCAAAGCAGCTGAAGACTCATTTGCAGCTATGTGGGAGCCTGAGGAAGTCAGCGCATGGGCACCTGGACAGACAGACAAAGACAAAGAAGGATTGAGGTGTGAGAAAAGGCAAAGAGAAATAAGAAAACAACAAAAAACATTAATTTTGCACAGAAAGACGGAGATATGCAGGATGAGTCAGTAAGCCAGCATTTGAACGGAGATGTCAAAAAAAAAAAAAAGTGTGATCCTCAGTGAGAATAGTTGGACAGAACATCTCTTCATCTTAAACTCAAACTGCTGAAGCTCAAATTGTTTACGCCAAAACTCTGGACTGATGCCTCAGTTTGACAATGACATTCTAACATCTTTATGATGATGTTTTTCCTAATCAGCTTCACATAAATACTTCCAATGCAATGATTAACAAGTCGTGAGACAGCATGGCTGAAGGAAGTCCTGATATATTCTGCATCAGCTCTCCAGATAATCAAAGTAAACAACAAACAGTTTCCTCAGAAATGTCAGCAGCTCTTTGAATATTTGAAATAGCTGGTTATTCTTCCAGCTGCTGACAATAGAATGATGAACTAACTACAGAGTCATCACTAACACATCTGTTTAGACTGCTTCAGCAATTACTGCAGATCTGTAAGCTACCGGCGTGACTGGGCAATGCAAATATCGTAGGATTGATTTAGTGTCCACAACAAGGAGGCGGCCCACAGTAATGAGAAGCAAGATGAATAGGAATGCAAGCTCTTCTCTAAATGCAATTCATCAATTTTACTCCAGTTATAACATGAACTTTGTAGGATATTATTCATATTCTGAGAAAATGTGTGTACCTTTTACATGCCAACGCACACTATACACCAGGGGGGTCAAAAGTGTGGCGTGTGGACCATTCACAGCCCTCTGGATGATTTTAAATGGCCAATGACCACAATTCAAGAAGGTTACAGGCGATGGTTGCAGACACACTTTATTTATTTAGTTTTTTAATTATAGGGTGAGATTTTCACTGAAGTTATGTATTTTAAAGATAAAACAATTAAATCTTGCAAAAAAAAAAGGACAATGCTAAGTACAACACAAAAAAATTGTCCTTTAATCAACTAAATTGTTTTGCTATTGTTTAAATTGTTTACATGCAGACTAGAGCACGTAAACAGCAGGTGCACTTAAAAAAAGTTACCCATATATTATTCTAGGGAATGATTACAAATCATATCGTAGAAAACACGCAAAATGATCCAAGTACACAGACTATTTTTTTTAAATTGGTGTTTAATTATTGACAAAGTAAAAAAAAAAAAAAATCTAAAAAAATATCTTGGTAATAATAATAAAAATTGTGGACCACAAGTACTTTCAAACTGATAATTTGACACTAAAGTTACAGAGAATGAAATTATCAATGAGTCATATCACAACAGAGAGTAAACATGCTAGCACTAGCTTAGAATTTCGGGAAACAACTTTGAATGTAAACGTCAATAGATGCATATCTGACAACCTTCTGACTGGCACCGGTGAGTGAGGTAGATGGGACACAATAATAATACCTTACATAGAATATTTGGGTGTTCTTTTCCAAGTAAACATGACATTTTGTGAGATCCAATGCAGTATCTGATCAACATTTTGGTTTCATTTAGACCAGAAACCACAAAGACTCTTTTGTCATCTTTGAGCTATTCTGGCGTCACTGTCCATCAGGGAGAACATGTTTTACATAGCACTAGATAAAAATCATTTCTGTTTTATTAATAGATCACCAAATAAAATAAATCTCAAGTTGGTTTTATTTTTGACTTTCTCGTTTGCTTTCCAGGAGTTTAATCAATTAAAAACTAATTACTATGTTCACAACTTTAAACGTTTCTTCTCTTGAATGTAAAATTCAAATGTGGACACCCATTTATAGACATGCCACCATTTATTTGAACTGTATAATGATGTACTATGATGATATTTGTTATGTGCAGTGAACCCCGTTTGTGGTAAAACACATTAAACTTCTCAGATTTCAAAGTGTGCTCCAGAGCATCATTTGATGATATCTGAGCTCATGTTGCCAATCCTGCTCATCAACATTTTTCTGGAGCAACATAAAAACACAACAAAGTGAACTCACTTTTCTCTTTTACCATAAAATTAAAGCTTATTGAGTCAGGATTAATTTAAGGGCCATTAACACCGCCAGCATTTTTGGCATTTTAATTTGAGCATTTGGCCTAATGCTCAAATTGCCCTTCAATAATAGTCACCAACAGGCCCAGTTGGGTAATACGCCAACACATAGTCAGGAGTGAAGATTTCCTGTAATGTTTTTGAAACATGAAGTTTTTCCAGATAAAACCAGATAGTACTTCCTCATACTTAAGATGTTATGCCCTATTCATACTGCATACCTCCCCTTATGCTTACAAGCAAACATTACAAGCTGAAAAACACAATATTTTCTTGTACTTATTAAAACGATTAAATTATTATATTAAATAAAACACCACAATACTGTATCAATATTATTAAAAATCTCCTTGTAACTAAAAATATTTAATGCCTCAAAAAAGCCTAAGATATATTTGGAAATTTCAGAGCGTAATCTTCTCATCTGTCAGACTTCTCCCTGCAGTATATATCAAAATATATGTGGTTTTATATTTTGAAGAAATTCCCAGAATCAAAACTAAGAAAAACAAAAGTCAGCTTCAGAGCTGAGTAAGAAAATCTGCTGACCTCAATCGCTACTGCATCCTTAAATTGTTAGTGAATCTTATTACGTTTACTCACACTATAATATTAGTTTGAATAGTTTTGATCTTGTTCTGTCAGCCAGTATTAATCATTGAAAACTTAGTAATAAAGACAGTTATTGCCTTATTAGGCTTGACTACAACTCTGCAGGAGACCAATTAAGAACCTATTTTTTTTTCTAGCTGCTTACCCTTCCAGATAAACATCCTCATCTCCTGCTTTTATGTCCTAAGGTCACTGGATTTTAGTTTATGAGCCAGCATGAAGCAAAAACAGTATGATACTTTGAGATTATACCAATACAGAGTAAAAAGAAAAAAAGCTAAAGCACAATCAGCTATTTCTCTCTCTGTTTGTCACACACGCAGTGAAACAGAACACTGAGCACAAAGTCACAAGACTAAATCTGGAAGAGATGTGCCCAACTGTAGGGTGTGTGTGTGCGTGCGTGTGTATGCATGTATAATTACTCAGAGGAACATTGTGTTCAAAATAAAAATCACAGAATTTTTTTTCCTCTTACAGCTAGAGGAAAATGATTATTTGATGAGTTGTGTGAATTGCTTTTCTATGTCCTGTTAAATAAACAAAGAGGCTAATGAATAGGCAAAAGATGAAGAGGAGAAAGGTGCAGCGCAGAGAACGAGTCAGTAAGACACAGAGAGGTGGATAATAAATAAATGCTTTTATTGATTTCTAGAGTGAATCTCATTAGAACTTCACATTATCGGCAAAGGATAAACAACTCTGAAATTTACTGGGTTTTTCGAAAATATTAAAACATACTAGTCTAAAGAATTTACTCAAAGATGTACATTTAATTTTTAGATGTTACTCTAGAAATACCAGTAACATCTAATTTTTAGATGAAATTATAACAAAGTTTTTGGACACAACTAAACAATGTGAATCATAAGAACACTACTGTTGGAGATGCAGACAAGTTGGCACCCTTTGTAGAGATAAAAAGCCTTAAAATCTATTTTATTAATTCTAAAATTGGAAACAAAATCATTGGTAAAAATAGTAGAATAGTCTCTTTAAAAAAAGTATTTTTATTGATTATTTTAACCTGATCAGAACTTCTAGGAACCTCTACTTAGAAATCTATGACTTCTTGTTTTCCTTCTATATAAATATGAGACACAGAGGCTTGTTTTCTGTTAGCAACAGTCCAATAGATTGGACAAGGAACCATTTTGATCTTGTCACCATACACAACAAGCAAGTCTGTAGGAGAGGTTAAAAAAAACCCCATCCATCCAGAGCTCATTATTAGAGAATTGCAGTAAAAAGTGACATCTTAGGGTCAATAAGTCAGCTAGTAAAAACCAACCGGTTGTTTGGAAGAGATTTCAGGAAAAGGCCCTTTCTGCCTCATCATCACAAGAGTGAACAAGTTTGTTCAACTCCACTGGGACTTTCAGCAGGATGCCGTGTACTTTGGTCAAATGAGACCAAGACAGATTTCTGGCAAACTCGATGTGGGTTTGGCATAAAACAAAGGATGTAGAAAAATACCTCATGAATATGATAGCAGCAACTGAAGGGGTTCTTGTTATAAAAAAAATTAAGAACCACCGATCTAACAAGAACAAATCATCAAAAATGTCTCCCTCTTTGTGAATTGTTACAAAAGATTAAAATGCATAAAAGTTGGTCAGCACCTGGTGAAAAACAAAAATACGTTTTTGAAGAAATAATTACTTAATAAATGTGCTCACATGCAAGGCTTTGGTTTTCTGCTTTTCAAACAAAAGATGGATTCATTTTAGGCCTTTTTCACATCTTTGACAAACTATTTTATCCATGTTGACATATTAAGACTGTGGAGTTGGTTTTTAATGAAAAGTTATCAAGCAGAATTCTTCAGAAAGCGTGATAATGTTTTTAAAGAATAACAGATGTATATTGATTATGTTTTATTTCATTCATTCATATAAACTATATTATCTACACACCCTTTCCTACAGATGCTCACTCAGAGATGCTTAATGCTGCAATAATAAATAATTCAAAATAGAAATGCACTTAGGTTGTTCGTCTTCTAAACTGATCGGCTTCATGAAACTGGCCTTGATGCACATGAAATATTTCCTAGCTTCTCATTGCAAAAGATATTAATTTATAAACAGAACCTACATTATTTAAGTGTTTCCATCCCATTTAAGAGTTCAGTAAAATGAATGTTTAACTGTTCATATGTAAAAAAGAAACACCAGTCACCAGCAGTACTGGAATCAATCAATAAACCGAGTGTTGGTGTAGGATTACTCACTGATCATCAGGCAGGCGCTCAATAAAAGCAACACAGCAACGTTACAGCTGTTTGTTCAGAGAAAATCTTAATTTCAGGACCTACGTGAGAGCTGTTATCCAAATGGTTTACACCCCCCACCCCCACCCCCACACACACACACACACTCTACATCTCTATCCCAAGATGGAGGGTGGGGCGTCCACGCTCTTGCTTCCCAGACTGATTACAGATTGTTGACTTGACTGAAGGGAGGAAGTCAAAACTCTCCAGCACCCCAGGCCCAAATTCAAAAAAGTGACACATCCCATTTTCTGCAGCTACAGTCACGATTGTGATAGAAGAGGAAAGAAGTGACCAAACACTAAGAGGATTTAAGCCACCACATTTCAGCCACCGGGCTCCATTCACCTTCCTGCAACCAAAATAAATGGCACCAGTGTAAAATCACCAATGTGCTAAACTGTGTCTGGACTGCAGAAAACCGAGTTAAAAAATGCAACACCTTCATCGAGACACAAAACTCCAAATATTCAAGTTATTTTATTTAAAAGGTTCCAGAGTTGCTACAGTTTTCCAATATTGTAATAAATCATATCAGTTGATAGATAATTAATGATTAGTTTTTTGTTTTAAATATCTGAAATCCTGCCAAACTGGTGGCGCGACCTTTCTTCTTTTATCCACAGTTTTCAATCTACTCTGTTGCTTTTTATTTTTAAGCAGTTATAAGGCACGGTGGCAAACCTGAAACTGCTGATGTGCAAATTACTCAGCAGGTTGTTGCTAGGCAACCGAAGAGTGAGTTGATGGTACCAACATAGCTTAGCTAGCCATGAGTGATCGAGCATCTGAAGTCTTTCTTCTGCCTACATCCCCCAGAATGCTGTGCAGTTCTGGATTGGAGTTCAGTGAAATTATTGAAAATTCTGTCAGCTGTGTTATTTATTGATTTTGATCACCTGTCTATAATGTTATTGACTTAAAATAACATTATTTTAATGTTATTTAAAATAATGTTATTTTTAATGTATGTTCAGCCCTAAATGAACATACATTAAAAGAGTGGTGCCCCTTCCCCACTTTTTGCTGTTAATGTCTTGAAACCATGTTTTTTTTGTACTCAAAGTTTCTATTTTTTACAATCTTCCATGCACACTGTAAAGTGAATAAGTATGTAGTAAGCAAATCAAACAGCAAATTCTAAATAATTATTTCACTTTCTACATTGCATATTTGCGGAACTGCATGAAAAAGAATAAAATAATCTGATTGATATTTTTTTCCTTGATCCTAGTGTCACATTTATGTCATTCAAAGAAAAAAAAAAAAAAGCACAAATATGGTCTAAACCAATAATAGACACATGGACATGAACACCTAAGAGGTTTTCACAGTATCTCAAGGTTATTGAAACCTTGACTAAAATGAAGATTTCACAGTTTCCACAAAAAGTACAAAACAAAAATTGCATAAAAGATCTACCAGTAGAAAAGCTGCAACTATTCCTACTTATTCCACATTGATTGTTACTGTTATAATAATGTTATCTGGAATTCATTAATCAGTGTTTTGAGTATAAAACAAAGCCTTAAAAATCCAGACTGACTGCTGACTAAAGTTAGACTAAAAACATTTTTACAGTTGTGCTATTCATAGAGCAATAAATAACATGCTCAAAGTGGTTGCTAGCCTGCAGCTGGATGCTTAACAAATATGCTGCTTGTAGTTTAACAACAGTTTTAAACTGTATTATCACTCTACTACTCTATGCTCCATAGACTGAGGAAAACTAATAATTCTGATAACTCCAATAACTACTGACATTTTAGTAAAAGGACCTCAAGCCAGAAAATAATGGTTACTCTGGAAAATTTTTGTGGTTTTATAACTGTATTTTTAATTACACTGAATAATGTAATCTATAAAAATGTTCTTTATGCTTACTTTATAACAAAAACTGAATTTAAAAAAACCCAAAAAAACATTGCTTTTACACTGTGAACACCATTAAAACCAGAAGACAATGAAGCAGTCATCAGGCACAACAACTGAAATGAAAAACACAGTAGGGTAAAGGTTAATGTGCCTTATAAATGCTGTGCAAAAATCACATCTATTATGGAAACTATGAGGCTCATCCTGTGGAGCAATTTGCTCTGCAGAGGCAGACTATCAATGGCTAAATAAAGAAGGGTAGGCTTTATTCCAGAGTCTAATCCATTTTTCCTGGGAGACACTTAAATCCATCATGCTGTTTGTCCATATTCAGCGCCCTCTAATACAAAGCTGGCAAGTAAAACATTAAAACTTTAAAAGGGGCTTCAGTTAGAGCCTTTGAAAGCTCTGTATTTGAAGCAATCACGCAGTGATGGGGGGAAAAAAACAACAACAAAAAAAAAACAGGAAAGGGGCACAAATGACCAAAAAAAATAAACTTTAGCATAAAGACTGCATTAAACCCGTTTACAGGTGAGCTGCTCATACTGCAGTGTTCGCTTCACTGGGTTTATATCCATCTAGCGCACAGAACACGGTGTGGGTGTTCAGGTACATGAGGTTATCCAGCCACTGACATAACATTTAAGCTGCCTCCATCCTCTGTTCACAAATCCCAACGTATTGCCATGCACGATTTATATTCCTAATGCAGGTGATCCACCGTGTCATGCATAACTTCAGCGACAAAAAGTCCCAGATAAAGCCAGCAGAAGGGCAGCCTACTGAGTGCTAGCCCGTGTTACGCAATATCAACACACAAAGCTGAGGAATGCGACTCACGTCAGCGCATAAAAAACAGCCATCAGCTGCAGATGGATCCGCTGCCAGTCGCTCTAACGCGATATTAGGGAACTGATTCGTTATCCTCCACTGCCCTGTGCTGCTTGTAAACACCACAGCCATAACACGAAACTTATGTGCGACATCTGCATGAGAGCCAGGACCGATGTCACCAATGAATCACACACAGCAGTCTATGACTCATGATACCTCTGGTGGATAAGAAAACTTCCCGAACCAAACAAAACACATCCAGAGCCGAGCTGGACTTGACGTTAGCGTAAGGCTACACTGGACAAAAACAAAACCGAGGGAGTGGCACGGCTTGCAACGATCGCTGCATAAAGCGGATTAGCAAGCTATCCGCATCCAGCTAACACTCATTTGATAAAGCGATCTGCATCCATTATTTACATCTCCAATTAGCTCCTTAGCCCGTGTCTCTGCATGTTTAGATGAACTGCGATTCACGTTGACGTTAAAAACAAAGATTTGTTATACAATCAACTGATCACCACACAAGCCGAAATTGAGAAATATAAAACATGTCGAAGAGAAACATATTTCACATCTAAAGTTGTGACAGTAACTTTTTATTAGCAGGCGAATAGCAGTAAATCTGACTGGCTAGCCCGGATGCTAATAGGCGTTGAAAACAAGCCTCCGACAAAAAAACTGTTGTAAGAACTCAAATCATCAACCGTTAATAGGAAAATATATTAGACTCACCAAGTATATGGGGAAATCCGCATGAGTTGAGTTATCAGGTGAACAATTCAGTCACCCTGCCCGGAGCAGCCTGGGGTGGCTAAAAATCACAGACAGCCAATGCAGTTCAGAGAAATCAAAGTGGGAATTTCGCTAGTTGTAAAGATAGCGATGCTAATTCTCTAACCAAACCGCATAACTGTCCTACCCAAACACAGAACAGTCTAGCTGGCTTCAAGTCTTCCCTATTTCTCCACATTAACGATATTCGTATCTTGTCGCCTGTGCTGGCTGGCACGGGCGGCAGGAATAACAACAGTTTAAAGCAACGCAAGGGTAGCTAAGCTGTGAGCTGGCTAACGACAGCCAAGCGTTAACTGTCATTGGGAGCTGGCTGGCCAAACCCGCTAGCTGCTAACGTCAGGCAACAGCCAGCAAAGTTTCTCTAAAAATGGCGGCGAAGAGAGAATCTCCTCCCTTCCACTGAAAAGGAAAGCGACCGATTCTTAAAAAACAGAGTCGAAGCAAAGAATTTAACCTGGTCGTGAGCGGATCGTGTTGCAGTTTATGCGGGGACTGACTGCAGCGCTGTCCCTGCTCTCCCAGTTAAGGCGATGCTGTGACATCCAGCAGAGGCAAGCTGAGGTGTGCGGAGGGAGAGCATGCACATAATGACTTGTCAACACGATATTGGTTCCAGGGGGCACTTATTAATGCAGAGGATAAACGAGTGTCTTTCTTGTGTGTTTGGTTTTATGCACTTCCAGCCCCTCACTGAGACCCTAACCTGATTAACCGTTTCTGTCTTAATCTGGCGTCTATAAATAGCCAATCGTCAACACCAATATTATATCATATGTTCTTCAGATCATGTCTGTATCCAAGCATCAGACTGTAAAAGGTAAACAACAATAATGTATAAACTATAGCCTCATATAATTAAAATATGACTACTTTATTCAGGAATTGATAATAATATCCGTATTATGATGATGTGGTAGGATAGCGTGTGTGATGCTGCAAAATGTAAACAGCAGCTTAACCTCTGTCAGCTGAAATATATTGAGTTTATTTATTTATTTTACCTCTTTGTATATATAGAATGACGTTTTTAATGATACGGACTCATTCTGTCCAATCAGTAAAGAGTTTGTGGCGTAATGTCATATTTTTCAGACTCATCACTGATTCATAAAAAACATTAATCAACAACTTTATGTTCGCTAAGCTACATTCCACAGTAGGGCAACATATATAGCTGTAATCTACGCTAAGAAAAGATAAGAGGCGACAGCAACGTGCATGGGAGCGGAGAGGTTAAAGATGGACATTCCACAACAGGCTGCAGGCGGGCGGACCAATCAGCTTCCAGAAGAGGCTTAGCGGGGCTTCGATTGGTTGTCTGGCATCCCTGTTGTCATGATGATGGGAATCAGGGCCTGCCTGTGTGGTCTGTATCCAGGCGAGGAAGTCTACTGATGCAAAAGGATGCTAATGGTTCAGCTGCAGAGGCACCAATCCCCGAGACCTCTGTGGATGTGACGTTTAGAGGCTTTTAGCATCGGTTAAGAGGAAGAGATCACTTTATACAGCCCTGATTTGTGAAACATGTTATATTATATACATGTTTACATGTACAAAGACTGATATTGAATTATTTGGTGTAAAATAAATAAATAATTTAATGCTCCGCCGTTTTCTAATTATAAAACTGAAACTGCCAGTAGATTTTTTATTTTTATAAATATGATGTCAAAAATATTTACACAATAGTCTAGAAAGTCTTGGATAGAAAAAACAATGGGTAAATATTTTTTCAGTGATTATTTAAAAAAAACAAACTAGCAAACAGAAAAACATATTAACTGCAAACTTTTTCTTACTACACAAACAATTAGATATTCATAATTGATTATAGTGCCTAAATGTATATTACCATAACAAACCAGCATTCCTTGAAAATCATTTTGTATTTTTTAATTCTTAAATGGTCTTTATTAATGAATAGTTACTTAAATATTCAACTCATATTTTCTTCTAAGCAGTTACTATTACATAGTAGCTGTAGCGGCTAAAATCCTCTATTTTAGGCTACTGGTGGTTGTTTCTGGAAGACGTTCCTTTTACGTGCGCTCAGTCAAGATTGAGGATGCCGTTCCTTAGTTCGACTTATAATAAAGCCATTTATTATTCAAACATAGTCCATTGTTT
>CAEFZY010059783.1:0-15587 GCA_903066815.1 Brachyrhaphis roseni | reverse complement strand
CTCAGAGCTGGTGAAATTTTTTTGGGTCTACCACTTGACTTTTTTGTTCCATAACCCTCAGGATCATTTAAAAAATGCAAAATGACTGTCTTACTGCGTCCAACCTCAGCAGCGATGGCACGTTGTGAGAGGCCTTGCTTATGCAGCTCAACAATCCTACCATGTTCAAAGTCAGTGAGCTTTTTTGCTTTTGCCATCAGGAGGTCCTGACAGTGTAAAGACTTCACAGAAAATGACATGGAATCCAGATTTTTGCACAGCTTTTGGCTTTAAAAGACTATGGTCTTAAACTTTTGATCAGCTGAAAAAAATCATGTTTGAGTGTAAATGCAGTTTTCAGAAAATTCCCTGCTCAAATGTTCTTGTCTCTTGCACTGATTTTTTCTTTTAACATTGTGAAGCTCTACTTAGAACCTTCTTAAGATTCAATAGTGCAAAATGCTAATTCTTGCAATTTTTTGACTGGTCTTAGGATTTTGATCAGGAGTGTATGTGTGACTAAAGATGTAAGAAAACCACAAATTGCTGTTTTCAATACAGATGATAAAATAATACGAACATTTATTGATTTCTTGTTTAATTTAACGTATTGTGAAAAATGTTGCCCTTCATGCTTTGGAAAGATGGTCACCTCAGTTGACATAAGAGAAAACTCAAGTTTTTAAGAAACTTGTCATTTAATTGTTCATCGGTCAAAAAGATTGATTTACATGAGATTAATCCATTAATTGATTATTTGCTTCCTTACTACCAATATTACAACTTTAATGCTTATGTAAGAGGATTGGTTAGAATAAATTGACATTATTTCAAAAGGGAAGGAGCAGAAGAAACTGTAAAAAAAAAAAAAAAATCATGTATTCAGATTTGATTTGCAAGTTAGATTTTTTTTTTTTTTATCTCCTTTGTTTCCTCACCTTTGTGATAAAACTTGAAACTTCTTAAGATACAACCTGGTGTGTTTTCCCCCCAGACTCAGATAATATCTGTGGCTTTTTTTTTTTTTTGCACTATTTGAGCTCTCACAGTTTGCTAATAGCAGCTGCCTCACCTCTCGGTGTGCAGACATTCAGCAGGACTTCAGCCTGAAGGAAAGACTGCACCTCTTTACGTCTGCAGCTTTATTATTATTTTTACCTGTGCACAACAAGTCAGGAGCGATGAAGCTACACGCTTTTTTAATGTGCATCACAAATTATTTGCTGCTGACAAATCAAGAGGAGCAGAAATCGGTATGGAATATTTGCATTTTCTCAATTTTTATTAAACTTTGTTTCCTTAATGTGAGCATTTGTTTAAAAAAGCATTTTATATTTGTCTGCTTGTGCTTTTGCAAATATTTTTAGTCTTCATAATAGTTTTATGTCTTATTAAACATTTATACAATTATCATGTCTTTCAATGCATATATATATATATATATATATATATATATATATATATATGAAAAATGTTGTGTGAAATATTTGAATGAGTATTTAAGTTTTTCATCCATTTAAACCAGTAGTGAGTCATGTCATCACAAAGTCAGGAAATTGCAGCGGTTACTGCAGAATCTATGTGTTTGTGGTGTGAGCTACATGCATTGTAAGGTGTAAACATCAAACCGAAACAATCATGTAAGAATGTTCATTATTTATGCATTTATTTTGCTTTAAGTAAGAAGAGCAGACATCCAGCTGACAAGTGATGCAGTCAGGGTAAAAAGATGATATAACCTTCCGTAAAGTCAAAGGTGTCGAGAAATGATAGTTTTAGTTTTTAATCCAACCTCAAGAGAACAAAAAACTTCAAACATGCTTACATGAAAATGACGCCAAAGTGGAAAAGCTGTGGGTTGAAATTGAAGTGCACCCTTTGATCCAGCAGCTTCCTGAAACCACCTTCAGTAGCAGAAGCTCTCAGAAGTCGTTTTCAGTCTGATTTTATCAACCTACCACATCATCTCCAAACAATATTGCCCCTACAAAGCTTCAGCACAGCATTGGTCCATATTTGACTCTAAAATATTTCATGTTGATGGTCTGACGCTCAATGGCTGCAAGGTTTAAAGGTTCTCTTGCTGCAAAGCAAACCCAAACAATCAGCCATCCGCCTGGTACTAGATAGTTACCATGAATTGCTTTGTTTGGTTTTCTCTGAAAACGATGCTGTGCATTACGGCCAAAGATCCGTATCTTTGTCTTGTCCCTAGAAGAACTTCATCTCAGAAGTCTCGTGGTTCATTCAGGTGCAGCTTTGCAAACCATCATTTCTCTGCCCTTGGAGTGAATTTGTTGGGATATTTTCTTCTAGGAATATTGGCAAACATCTTAAAAGATGGAAATAAGCCTGTCGCAGTAAGCAATAAATCCATTAATCGCACGATAATTTAAAACAAGCTCAATAACTTCCATTTGCATGATTTGTCTTTTTTCTCCATCTTTCTACTAAAAACTGGAGGATAAAAGTATTTTGTCTGGTGTTTTGGTCTCAACTTGCCTTCATAATTCTTTTTATTTGTCGTTTCTGTTGTTTTTGTTTATTTATTTTGGATATTTAAAATGTCTCTAAGTTCTTAGTTTAAATGTTTATGAGAATTTAAAGGAGGTATTCTTGCATTTGCATGCATTTCCATTATACTACTTGAAAATTGTATCAAAACAACATTATCATTTATCACAATTACTCCAGGGACAATTTGTCATTCAGGAAAATTTATTATTGCGACAGGCCTACTTTCTTTTGGTAAAGTAATAAACTTTAGATTGGAAATTAGCTGAAAATCCTTCACAGATTGATGGACAGCAACAGTTTCATCTCCAAGTTTATTGCTGATGTCTAATTTGGCATGCAAAAAAAAAGTTCCTTAACTTGCAACTTTTTCTGTGTTTTTGTTCCCTTGAGGTTTGATTGAAATCAAAGGACCTGTTAAAGAGCAGATCAGTGCGTGAAACAGTGGAAATACAACAAGATGTCATTTCTTTTCACCACGACTGCTTAGAATTTGATTGTAATCTATGGTAACTTGACTGAAACCTTCACTGTGTTCACATCAGAGGTTATTTCTGTCACCAACTATTTCAATTCTGTTTTCATTTTAGGAAGTGAAAGGGGATTCATCGTATTTACCCGAGAACTACACTTATGCTTATCCTATGGACTATGATGATAGCTCCCCCTGCGACCAGAAAGTGCCGGGATTTAACTCCCTCGCCCTTCTGGTCATCTACATCATCGTGTTTGTGTTCAGCCTCTTGGGCAACAGCGTGGTGGTCTTCGTGGTCTGCTCTATGAGCAAAGGCAGAGCCAGCACAGATATCTACTTGATGCACCTTGCTCTGGCTGACCTCCTCTTCTGTTTTACTCTCCCCTTCTGGGCCGTCGAGTCTCACTTCGGTTGGATCTTCGGCACCCTCCCCTGCAAGTTCATATCCGGCTTCCAGGAGGCGTCTGTGTACAGTGGCGTCTTCCTGCTGGCGTGCATCAGTGTGGACCGCTACTTTGCCATCGTAAGAGCGACGCGAGTGTTGTCCTCCCGCCACCTGCTGGTGAAGGTGATCTGCGCCGTTGTGTGGCTGATTTCCGGGTTGCTGTCTGTACCCGTGGCGGTTCACAGGGAGGAAATTGGTCTGGAGGGACTGAACCAATCCCAGTGCTACGAGAACCTAACCGGGGAGAGTAGCGACCAGTGGCGGGTCGGCCTCCGGGTTTTGCGGCACACTCTGGGCTTCTTCCTCCCCCTGGTGGTGATGGCGTTCTGCTACGGCTGGACGGTGGTGACGCTGTTCAGCACGCGCAGTCAACAGAAGCACAAGGCCATGCGCGTCATCCTGGCTGTCGTTCTGGCGTTCATTTTTTGCTGGCTGCCATACAACGTCACCATTCTGATAGACACGCTCTATCGAGGCGGGTCGCTCAATGAAACCTGCGACGCCCGCTACAGAGTGGAGGCCATGCTGGAGGTGACCAAGTTTATCGCCTTTCTGCACTGCATGGTGAACCCGGTGCTGTACGCCTTCATTGGGGAGAAGTTTCGGAACGAGCTGCTGACGGCTCTCTACAAACAGGGCATCATCAGCAAGAAGCTCTGGGTGTCTTACAGGAAGGGTTCTGTGGCCAGCATGGCTAGTCTCAGGTCCAGAAACACCTCTGTATCGGTGTAAGCTAACGCTGTCTCATGGGCTATGTTCACACAGCACGTCTTGATGCTCAGTTCCAATATTTTTTGGGTTTTTCATGGTCATTGATAATAATAAACCCAACTTCAATGAGATTTCTGTGCAAAAGTAACTCACCCACTCTTTGGTTACCTAGCAACAACTTGTGGAGTAACTTGTGGTCACCTGGCAACAACCTGTTGAGTAACCTGGGCAGCAATGGTTTCAGGTTTTATTATAACTGTTTAAAAAAAAAAAACAGCATAGAGTGACGGAAAAACATGAATACAACAGTTTGAGAGAAAAGGTCACCCCACCAGTTTGGCTGTATTTCAGGCATTTAAAACAAAAAACTAACAGTAACTATCAATGTCGAGGGATTGTGATGTGATGCGCTTCACTGACACAGACGTCTTACATCACTTCATAATTTTCAGCCATTGTTTACGTCCAGAAACCAGATTTTTTTTTGGGTGGTGAAAACATCGGGTTTGGGCCGTTTCAGACTGACAGAAGCAGATTTGGGTCGCATTTACTTGCTGTGTGAACATAGCCATAAATATGATTACTGATGTAGAAATGAGATATTTAGAAGTATCTAGGAAATCCAGAAAAGTGTAAGCATTTAGCAGAAGTCTTAAAATCTATCTCTGGTTTTGTGTTTCTAACTGCAGTGGTCCTCCTGCCTATTTACGTTTCAGTATTTGCAAATGTGTGAGGTCAGGAATCAGCGACCTTTTCCATTCACAGAGCCACTTTTTCCCCCGCTGCTACAAAATAAAACTTGTGCTAAACTATTTTTTAAAAATGCATTTCATACATTTTTACGTAAAATGTTTAATTATGAAAAATTAAGCTAAAATTTATGTAGATTTTCAGATTTTAGAACAAATATTACATTGGAAAAAATGACAGTTTAGCAGAATAGGGTAAGTCTGTAGATATGAACTTTAGCAGCAGTGCCAAGACGGTTTCCATTGGCCGTATTGGTGGATATTCAGGTGTTTAAACTTTTAAATAGGAAATTCTAAGCATTTTTACAGTAGAGGGAGTCTCAGCTTTTGAGGGGCAGCCTTGGTCCTGGGGGTTTAACCTGTTATTTTTTTAAATACTTATTAGTCTCAAGATAAAACACACAGATGTCACAAAGCAAGGAAACCTCAGCTACTTTCAAAACAAAGAACAAAAAAAACCCAAAACCAAAATATTACATCCTGTCCTCAGCAGATTTTTAATGTCACAGGACGTTTCCTCAGGTCTGTCGTTGATAAGATCTTTTAAGAACTGTGAAGTCAAACGGAAAGACAATTATTCAGATACAGAGATACTTTAAGATGTTTAGTCTTTTCAAATCCTGAAACAAAAACTGTTCCAAGATGGAGTTCATGAGTGGAAGCGATGGTTCCTGAGTTGGCTTAAAACCATCACTATTTTTTTGTAGATTGCATCATCAATTATTTAACCTCTTCAAAAAGAAATGATAGTGACAGTGTGCTACCATCAATAAATATGTCATCTGAAGACTTACAATGTGGTCTGAACTATTAGAAACTGATGGCGATCCTCCTGGACAAAATAGTTTGAGACAAACACTTTGTCTTTGATCATCAGGAAGCGTCTCCATAGCAACAGGAGTTTTAGTTTGGTGCTTTAAACGTACAGGAGTGTGAAACCACAGTGTCTGCAAAGGTTCATAAACAGTGATGTCAGAGAAGCACATCAATCTGCAAAACACCATAAAGCCATTTTTAAAAACTAAGAACTTATGGAAAAAACTCCCAGTTATTAAAACATCTCCGTTCACAGAAATCCCAGAAAAATTCACCCCAAGGTTAGAAGGTCAAAGGTTGAGAGCAATGACAAAAGAAAAAACATAGTTGTGCCTTAATGAAACATAAGATAGCAGATTGAATGTCCTTTTGACCGATGAAGCCAAAGTAGAAATGGTTGTCCATGTTTGAAGACACCCAAACACAAACTCCAGTAAAGCATGGTGGTGGAGGAATGGTGATCTGGGCATGTTTTGCAGCCAAATGTTGTAGTATCAGATGTGAGGCCATGATTCCGGCAGCTGAAGCTTGACCAACATTGGGTTATGGAAGTATCTTCACTTGCATAGCCCATTATTGACCCAATGTTGGGTAAGAAGAAGCTGGATGTTTGCAGAGCTCAGTAAGCTGAAGCAGTAAATATGATACAGTTTTGTTTCCTTTGACATAGAGTGTTGGATAACCGAGTCATTCTTAGAGGTTCTGAAATGTCTCAGTTCGTTTCTCCTAAAGCCCCCTCAAAGTTCCCGTTGGCGTCTAACGTCAAACACCAATAAAGCGTCTGGCTTCTGCAGCTGTTCTCGATTTCATCAAGCCATGTTTGACTTTTGAGTCAACCTCGTCACTCTTTAAATTCTGAGAAAGCATCAAATGTCAATGATTTTGAAAGGAAATATCAACTCATTGACGAATGTGCACAACTACGGAGTTAGGTTCTGGCGCACAGGTGTGTTTATCGAGACTTTACAGTTCAACGTGCCTGAATGTAAATGACACATTTGAATATCCTGTATTTTCAGTTGTTTTGCTGTTACAATGTTTCCTATCGATCGTGAGTTTTTTTGTCATAGGAAAAAAAAATCTTACAATCAGGTGAAAAATCTTGAACAGGAAGAGATGGTGAAACTTGTTTCTGTTTTCACAACCGAGAAACAGCATGTGCTCTTTGATGAATGACTTTCATTTATACAACATTTCTGTGGAAACTGCTGCGTCTTTTTATCAGTATTCTCATCTCAAGTTTTTTTTACATGTTTGTAATAATGTTTCTGCTTTTGCACAGGAGAATTGTTCTGGTTTTCATTGTTGTAAATGACAAAATATATGCTGAAGTCTATTTTTCTGAATTAAATGAATGTTTTTTTTATAAATGGAAAGCAGCTTTCAGGATCTAATCTGTACAGATCCAGATTTAATGCACAATAAATATATTTTTCTGTATCAGTCTGGTTTTCTTGCAAAGCTGTTGCTCTGTGTATCTTATGCAGGATCATAAACCTGAAGATAAGTTGCAGCTTTTTACTGACATTTGCTTAAAAGTTGCTTCATCCTAAAGGTTTCAGCCAAGTTCCTGTTTTTCTTTGCGGTTTGGAGGTGTTGCTGGTATCGGACTTACTCTGCACTTCGCATGTTAAAACCTCAGACAAAAAATAACCTGAGACAAAACATGCAAACTTTATATCAAACTCATTCTTTATTTATCGTAATGAACATATCAGTACTACCTGGAACAAATTTATTCTGGGGTACAAAAGAAAAGAAAGGTAGATGTTGTCATGCATAATCGGAAATAAAGTATGTACCCAGGCCTGCGCTACTTGATTATAAAAAAAGGAGAAATGAACAGTGGAAGGATGAACTTAACCAGCAGATTTTCTTATCTTCTGGAAGTTGGCAATATCCTTTAGTTTTCTTATTCTTAATTTAAAGGGGAAAAGTTGAATGCAGCAGATTGGTGCCAGACAAAATATTTAATTTATCTTACCAATGATCCAACTGTACATCAATGTGTCCATAACTATGCAGAAGATTTACTATTTGCTAATTTTATTGCATTTTTAAAAAAATTACCTTTCCACTGATTCACAACTCGAATTTCAAGAGGTTTTACAGGACAAATAATCCAAATCCCATCCTAAAATGTGAACTTAGGCCCAGAAATTAGGAAGTTTGTGCTTATTTTAAAATGTCAAAAGTCTAATCTGGATATCTGAGCGCGGTGGCGTGTTCAAGTGGAAAAAAATATTTTCTTTGTACCTCCTGTGTACTTATCTAAATCTACCTGCAAATTTAAATAAACCCACGCAAAAAAATCCAACAGATAATTTGATGAACAGATATCAGAAGCATGCTGTGTAAAGAAATGGGGGGAAAAATCACCAAATTACAAAATTTTTGCTATTAATAGAACAATTATAAATTGTTTAAAAGGTTAAATATTGAGTCACAACCAGCATTTAAACTGAACTTTGACTTGAATCTGAAACTTTTACAACCTTCATTTTTTTTCTTTTTACACATCAAGCTCCACGTGTTTCTCTTAATTACATCATCCTGTATTTTTACCACTGATTATTATTTACACTGTATAACTTTATGTTGTTCCAAAGGCTTTACATCCGACACATCTATGAATTATCATCATAAACCTGAGTAACCAGTGATTATTTTATATCTTAAATCAACTATAATCAGATCAACTTTAGAAAAATTTTGATAGGAAACATCAGTGTTTATGAACTTATGAGAATGAAGAAAAGATGCTTGAGAAACTTATTCACTGCAAAAACACAAAATCTTTCCAATTAATTTTGGTCCTGTTTCTAGTGCAGATATCTTATTACACTTGAAATAAGACAAACTCATTTAAAAGAAGCTTTTTTGTTTTATGTAAATAATTCCTTTCTATTGATGAAAAAGTATAAGCTACATTGGCAAATTATTTCACTTTTAACAAGACATTTGTCACATTTTATAAGTTAATTTATCTGCCAATGGAACCAGTACTTTTTAATCAATATTAAGGTTGTTTTTACTTAAAACAAGCATCTATATCTTGCTAAAAAGCTATCTTTAAGTTAGTCTTATTTCAAGTGTACTAACATATTTGCTCAAGAAAGTAGACCAAAATTATTTGGTAAGATTTTGTGTTTTGCAGTGTTTTACTTGTTGTTTAATAAAATACAACTACTTCCTAATAATACTGTAGTAAATTCCTCCTCTGTATTACAGTGTATAAACGTCCATGTAGCTTCAAATTGAAACCAACATTTTGAAGCTGCAGTAGTGATTTAATTCTTTGAGATTTTAATAGGTGAGCTGGAACATGGGAACTACTGGCGCCATCTACTGGGGCATTTATGTGCAATTAAACGTTTATTCATCTTTAACTAGTTAGAAAATGATTTTTTTTTTCTTCCATAAACACATTGTTCTTTATAAAACAACAGAATCTGATACAGACGTCTCTCTGGACAACCCAAAAACCAAACTCAGGATCTCAGTCTCAGTTACAAGCCTTTCATTCATAGTGTCTGATTTTTCTGTCACCACAGCATGAAAAAACTGTCTTCTAAAACCTGTCAGAGGGTTTTCAAAGTTTGATGAAGTTTATTTGAATAGTTCAAAGTGCTTTACGTCATAAAAACATATTGGTCACCAACTGTGAATCAAGCTTTTACATTTTCATCCATCTTGAACTCCAGAAGTTCAACTACTTCAGCTTTAACAGTGCAAACCCATGCCAAATCATTTGGTTATGTGAATTTTAACATTTATGCATTCTTCTGAACATCATTTATTTTCAAATCTTGACTTTTCATAGACTATCAAGCTTATTTATGTCTAACTTTGAGTAAAAATAGAAGCTATTTAATAATGTACATGCAGTGTGTTTATGCCCTTAAGCCAGAACACACATCAACTTGTATGATTGAAAAAAAAAAAAAAGCATTCCCTTTTATACATTTTGTAGTTGGAAAATAGGCATCATGATTAGATTCTCACTTTATTGTGCAGAAAAAGCAATAATTATTTCTACAAAAGCTGACAAGAACTGAAACAGGAGGATTCAAACAAACAGCAAGAAAAACTTTCCAAAAAAGTAACACTAAGTACATTTTCAAACTTCTTATGGTATTTAGAAAGTCATTAATTTTTTTTTGTTCAATTTAAGCTTCTAATATTTTTGATCATTAATTATCCTTCAATAATTATAAATGTTTTTGTGAATTACAGCAACAAAAACATCATTTTGAAGATGTTCCTTAAGGAGATACGCAGCAGATTTTCTTCAGTTTTTGTTTTTAACTGCTTCTGATTTTCAGCAGTTTGACCCGCAGGGGGGCGGAGTCACGCTCGTGCGTAGGGCCGTTCTGCGTTGCCATGGTAACAGCATAAAAACAGCTCGACTAAACCTGTGTAGCTTCTGGCGGAAGGATAAACTGCATCTAAAGTGTCCGGCTGGAGGTTTGTTGTCGAGGATATTTCACCACCACTGAGGTAATTCAGCTGTAAACTAATGAGTGACGGTCCCGAGTTCAGCTTACAGGTTTTAATCGGACCGGACCGAACGGAAAGCTAGCGGTCGGAGTTGGTTGGGCTGAAAACATTGTCAGAGTGCACAAGCTGATCCATGTCTACTTCCGCTTGTGCTTCAAAATAAAACTGAAATTTAAAGCTAATTGATTACCATGTAAAACGTCTTCTTGCCAAGTATTTCTGGTCAATTTTCTAGAAAACACCGCAGAACATTTGAAATAAGACAAGTCTAACTTACAAGTACCTCATCGACAAGATGCTTATTTGATTGTAAGGGGAAAAAAATAAAATTTCTGGCAAAAACTCAGAAAAGTTTTGACTTTTGAAACTCAGAAATTTTGATGTTTTTTGTAGGATGTTTCTGAGATAAATTTTAGAATTTCTGAGTTTCTTCTAGGAAATGTTTGACTTTTCAAGCTCAGAAATTTAGTTTTGTTTTTAAGAAAATTGCTGAGATTAAATTAAACATTTCTGAATTTTTTGTTGGACGTTTATTTAATTTATAATACACTGTTGTTCCATAAAGACTGCTCCCCTTTGAAAAACAGAAAATCTTTCCGTTTAAAGCATAAATGCAAGCATAAATGAGCATATTTTTAATTCATACTAAATAACTTATGGAGATACGTTAGTGTGAAAATGTTTCTCTGAACATTTATTTTAGTTCAGAAATTGCATAAATCTATATTAACTCAACTGTTTTTAGTAATAAATGTATATATTTATTCCAGTCAATTATATTTTATTTTGAAAAAGAATCCCTGGCACCGGAAGTGAATCACCTGAAACAGTGGTAGCTTAGCATGCTATCTTTAGCCGCGTTTCCTCTGAGTTGATGGCTTCATTCATCAACATGTTCTGCTCTTATTGATGTTTTACAGTGAATATTTCTCAGTTGTCGCAGACTGGAGTCCATCTTTATGAAACCCTTTACCAGAACCTGCAGGTTGACTCCGGTGTCGACAGCTGCCATTTAAACCCGGTTCTGTTAGACCTCCGCAGGTTCGGAACCAGTCAGGATGTCCAGTGACCTGGCTGGTGTGTGGGAGGTGGCGCTGAGCGACGGAGTCCACAGGATCGAGTTCGAACATGGGACGACCACCGGGAAAAGAGTCATCTATGTGGACGGGAAGGTCAGCACAACCAGTTCAGCCTCTAATGAAGGAACTGGTCCCAGTTTACAGTTCCTGTCTGCTTGGTTCTGGTATCTGTGGTGTTTCTACACTTGCTTTTGTTCTTAAAAGTATCGATGCACCGATGTGAAAATTTGGGCACAGAAAAACTAATTTAGGGGAAACTAACTGCGCTAAGCATTTTCAAAGTTAGCAAAAACCGCTGAGATGAAAATTTAGCTCCGCTATGCATGGTTCTCATGTGACGTCACACTTCCGGAAACTTTGCAGCTGACAGCCATGTTGGTAGGTATCCTAACCAACTGTCATAACAGTTGCTATGGAGTTGCTATCAGAGTTGGGTAGTAACTAGTCACATTTACTTGAGTAACTTTTTTGAAAAAAGTTTTTGTTAACATTTTGAGTTTTTTTATTGAAAGAAACTGATTCTGGAAAATTTTCTTTTGCCTGACTTTATTTTTTGTTTCTTATCTAAATTATTGTAATTTTCCTCCTTAAAATGCCAAAATTTCCACATAACTTTGGAAATTATTATATACCATCAGATATATTGGTTTATCTGATGGTGTAATTTTTAAATATTAAATGATTGGTAATTTGATCAGTTACTTAGTGCTTTAGTAGACTTTTTACCAAATACTTTTTACTGGTGCTACTGGTGCTACTCTTACTGGAGTAAAATCTTTAGGAGCTATACACACCTCTGGTTGCTATGACAACAATAAACAACCCACATTCTGTGATATGAGTCGATCCCAACAGCAGATATTATGTTGATGAATCTTTCTCTTGCACATTGGTTAAGAGTGTCAATATACTTTCTTTTTGTTGATCTTGAATTCATGATTCATTTATGCTTTGTGCTGATTTGCCTACCAAGATGGCGGCTCAGTGGAGCTAGAATCTTTTCATCAATATTAAGGAATTATTGACTTAAAACAAATTCCTGTTTCTTGCTGAACAGTTACATGTAAGTTTTGTCTTATTTCAGGTATACTGAGAAACTAAAAGTACTTGGTAAGAGTGTCTTTGCAGACTGTAGTTGACCTTGAGTTTGGGTTTCCAGGAGGTTCTGAGGCGGGACTGGATGTTCAAACTGGTCGGGAAGGAGACGTTCAGCGTGGGCCAGGCAGACACCAAGGCCACCATCAACATCGACGCGGTCAGCGGCTTCACCTACGAATACACACTGGAGATCAACGGGAAGAGCTTGAAGCAGTACATGGAGAACAGGTCAAAGGTCACCAGCACCTGGCTGCTCAACCTGGACGGCATCGACTGCAGGGTGGTTCTGGGTGAGCTCAGTTCCACCTCTTTTAATGTCTGAGTCAGAGGTTAATCTTACCTGGATTTATTGGTTCATTCATATAATCAATAATGATCAGATTGATTAGAGTAGCCAAATATTAGACTATTAAGAGTAAAAAGTATTTGACTCTAGAGTAACTGATCAAAACATCAATCAATTAAAAGTACAAAATGACATCAACAAATTTAAGTGGAAATTTTGGAATTTTAAGGACCAAAATGAAAATAATTCACATTTACAACATAAAATACATATTTTTTCAAATCAGCTTTTAAAACTTAGGAAACTTTAACAAACCTGCAGGTGTGTGTCTGTGTGTGTTAAAACATTTGGTGAAGTTACTCACAGTGGATTTAGAAACTTTACTTAAGTAAGAATGCACTGTAAAAACACCAAATATTACCAAGTATTTTTGTTTAGTTTCTATTGCAAACATCTTAATACACTTGATATAAAACAAAACTAACTCAGAAGTCATTTTTAGCAAGAAATAAGAGCTCCTTTAAGTCAATAATTCCTTAATTTTTATATCAAATAACTTGTTCCACTGGCAGATAAATTCACAAGACATTTTTTTTTGTTACAAATTAAATAATCAATCATCTTTTTATCCTTCAGGAATTATTAAAACAAGCTCCTGTGTCTTGATAAAAAGTTACCTGTTAGTTTTGTCTTAATTAAGGTCGACAGCATAGTGAAAGTACTCCTAAAAGTATTTTTTTCCGAAAAGTAACTCCAGTAAATGTAACTAATTACTTCCCATCTCTGTTAATTAATATTATTGATCTGATATTGAGAGAGTTGTGACTTGTGCTCCTCAGAGCTGCTCTCTCGCATTAATGCTGAAGCTAATCTGTTTATGGGCTTTAAGCTCCACGGCGCCACCTCTCCTGACTGGACAGGTTAATCCTTTCATAATCTCTCTGCTTGCAGCTCATCAGGTGATGCTCTGCACTAATCCTTACATAACATTTCAAATAGGAAAAATGTGCTGCTTTCTCTAAAATACATGAAAATCAAGAGAAATTGTCAAAGATTTAGCTGCTTTAGCTTCATTAGAAGCAGTTAAACCGTAGTTAGACATATTAGATCATTAGTTCCTGATTATTGTATTTAAAGTCATCAAAATTAAGCACATTTCAAGTAAGATACAGGAGCTTGTTTTAGGTAAATGACTCCTAAATATTGATGAAAAAGTTCCAGTTCTGCTGGCAGGTTGTTTTACCTTTAACTAGACATTTTTATTTTATGTTACATGTCAATCTTGATGAAAACAAAAGAGAAACCAGATGGAGACAGACATATTTGCTGCTGCAGTCTCAGCAGACATTCTTATTTCTGTGAAAATAAATCAGGTTTTAAGATGAAATAACTGATTTCTGAAGTCCTGATTAACTGACCTGACTGAGTAAAATAATCAAATCAGTGATCTGTTAAACTCCTCTAACCTCCCAGGCAGTTCCTGAATGTTTTCACTGTTTTCACTTCCAGAGAAAGACACCATGGACGTTTGGTGCAATGGAGAGAAGATTGAAACTGCTGTAAGTACTTTTTTTAATTAATCAAAAAATAATCCATCACAGGTTGTAGTTTTATGTTTTCTCTGCATTTATAAATCAAATCAAAGCAGTTTTTACCTGTGTACCGCCAAATTACATCAACCAGTTCCTCCAGTTTTGCATGAATATTCACTCAAGATCAACAGATTTATGTAGTTTTTCATGCTAATAATTATTTTATTGCAAATTTTCCTCAAAAACGGTCAACATTGGGTTTGTGATGCTAACTCCCACCTGCAGGCGGCAGTATAACTTCGTTGTGCTACACTGCTGCTTCAGCCGAAATGTAAAATTATAGTCTGTGGTGGATGTAATGAGTAACAAAAAGTCACATTTATTGTAATACAAAAAAGCAAATATTGCAAAATTCCCAGGAAATTAGTTCTGAAAATCAGTTAAAAAATCTTGAGTTAAAGTCAGAATTCTGAGGAAATTTTGAGAAAAAATATTTTTTCAATGTCCCTAATCCTTTTCCATAGATTCATCTTAAAGATAATTGTAAGAACTTATCGAATTCTTTACATTTGAGCAGTTTATTGGGTTTTATAAATACATTCTGGCCCTTTAAGAGCATTCATAATCCCATTGTTGCCCAGAGAAGTGGAGTTTTGCTGAGGCTGCGATCTGCGTCCGCAGGGCGAATTCGTGGACGACGGCACGGAGACGCATTTCTCCCTGGGAGACCACAGCTGCTGCGTGAAAGCCGTGAGCAGCGGGAAGCGGCGAGACGGCATCATTCACACGCTGCTGGTGGACGGCACAGAGGTCACCGAGTGCACCGAGTGACCGGGTTCGGCCCGGACTCGGTCTGTCAGACTGCAAAAGTTTCCTTTAAAATGGCTGGCGCGGCCGGTCCAGATATAAACGCCATAGAGTCTGTTTAGTGGCAGACGGAGCTGCTAGAAACGTCAGTCAGAAGATTCAGCGTCTCTAAAGGTTTACATTAATATTAATGAGGTTTTTAGTCTTTAAATGTAACTTATAAGTTAGAAACGGTTCTGCTTCAGCCTTCCTGGTGGGAACCAGGAACCTCTGTGTTTCATGTTGTGAGTTATTATGTGCTTTATTTATCGGACCAATCAGCTGCTGTACAAGGAATCAAGGCTCCACCTCCTGCTGATCGCTGCAACAGTTTCAGACAATCAGACTGATTAGTTACACTGCAAAAACAGAAAATAACACCAGCTAGTTTACTGAGCTAGTTTCTAGTGGCAGTATGTAAGATATCGTTTTAGGATCATTGTAAAAAAAAAAAAATCCACAGTAAATTTGTGAGGAAAAGCGTTTTTCCCATACTGTAAAGTTATAATAATATAACTGTTTTTATAATCACAGTAACTATTATATATATATATATA